>PVJS01061174.1:0-11058 GCA_004027185.1 Glis glis | reverse complement strand
GCCGGGCGTGGTGGCCCACGCTTATAATCCCAGTACTTTGGGAGGCGGAGACCGGAGGATCCGGGTTCCGCGGCCAGCCTCAGCTCTCTCTCTCTGTCTCTCTCTCTACTTAGTGAGGCCCTCCGCAACTTCGTGAGACCCGATTTCAAAATAAAGTATAAAAAAATAGGGCTGGGGGTGTAGCGCGGAGGTAGAATGCCCCTGGGTTCAATCCCCAGTACCGCAAAAATAAATAAATAAATAAATAAATAAATAAATAAATAAATAAATAAATTACAGTGTCTATTGTTTGTTTTCAGGACCTTACCTTTATTTTGTTAAAGTAATGACTTAAAGTGCTGACTGGCTATAAAAATGGGTAAATTAGGTCACTGTAAGTGGCTTATTTTTAAAAGTAAATCTAGATTGTATATGTTTATTATAAAATGTGTTTTTATATATATAAAAATAGTTTAAGATTGTCTTTAAAATGTTAATTAAACATAAGTTGTTAAAGTTCTAATTAATATGTAACTCTGTATATATATGGCTCAAATTTCTTAGGCTGTGTTTTAAAAGACAACTATTAGAAACTAATATTAAATGTTTTTATCTAAGTGTTAAGTGCTTTATCTTAAAATTGTTTTACATGTAAGTTAAAAAAATTGCTAAGACACAAGGGAATCCAATAAATAATAGGAAATATTCATAGGTATAAAAACCATTAAGATTGACTTTTATATAAAAAAATTTTTTTAAGACTTTACCCAGGGCCTCATGCCAAAAGATATAAATATCTCCTAAGATTTTCTTGTGCCCTTAACATTTACTAAGAACCAGCTTAAAGGTTATATTTTGACAAAATAATCTCTTATGTGTTCACTGTTTCTAAGTACCTACCAAGCTACATGTTAGCAGAATTGGGATTGATAACTTTGGGTTACTACTATATTTGATACCATAGATGTGTATGTGTCTGAGAGCTAAATATGCTATGTATCTAGGTTCATCTAAATGTTTTATAAAAAGCTTATAAAACTAAAGGTGTATGAGTTTTATATACATGCAAGCTAGCTAGGTGGGTTTCAAGTGATCTCTTTATATAATGTACATTGTATTTATACCTTGAGTTACTAAACTTCTTTCATCTGTTTAGTACCATTCAAAAATCCATTAAGACCTGGTTTACATCTGTTTGCCTTGACTGAGTAAATGTCTTATTATATAAAAGATGTCAAGTAATAAGCTTATTTCTGATTGTTAATGCTGTTCTCTAAGCTTATAAAAAGTCTAAAACTATTCTTTGATTTTGTCTTATGCTGTTAACCTACATAGACTTGTAATTATAGTTATCTTACTGAGCCACAAATTCTAAATTTCATTCCAATGTTTAAGTTAATATATGTTGAATTAAGGTTATGTCATAATTAAGTTAATATATGTTAGGTTAAGGTTATGTTATGGTTAAGTTGATATATGTTAGGTTAAGGTTATGTTAAGGTTAAGTAAATATATGTTAACTCCTTTATAACTATAGTGTTAAATTATTACTGACTCCTTTATAAGTTATATATATATATATATATATATATGTTTCCTAAGTATTTTCTAAAATGCAAACTTAAGAAAACACTTTTTCCTCTAATCAAAATTGTTAATGGTAATTTTTTTAAGGTTTTTATGTTTGTATTCCTAAGTTGTATTATGATCTTCAGGCAAAGATAATTAGAAGTAATAAAACACTTGGCATTCCAAGTCATGCCACTGATTTTTAAAAATTGGGTAATTATATATGTATGTATTTCAGATGTAATTATATGTATATATATATAGTCAAATTTAAATGGGAAACAAAACATATTAAATACATGTTCCTTTTCTATGACTGAGCTAGTCTAGTGTAAAAAATTGTGTCAGTTTTCAGAGGACCCTGATCATTTATAAATGGGTTTCAAAACCTGGCTATTATGTTTGATCTAACATGGACGGATCTTCATGTGATCCTCTTGGAGAAAAGGCTTCTATACAGAGCAGCAAAAGACATTTGGTAATAAAATCTATGTCCAAGACCAGAGGCAGCCTACAGGAAAGAGGCTGTCCCTGGCAAAACCTTAACTAAAATTATCAAAGCAAGAGTGAGGACCTTAGCAAATAGAATTATATGGTCACATGTTTAATTAAAGAAATAAAGAGATGTGTAAATAAGGCAGTTAATTATGATGAGAGCAATAACACAAAAACTGAACAAAAATCCCGCTATATTGCTGGGCCGTTTAACTAGGAATCTTAGGAAATATACTCATATTGGCCCAGAGTCACGTGAAGGGCAAATATTATTGAGGAGTTATTTTATTAGCCAATCAGCCCCAGATATTAAAAAAAAAACTCCAGAAGCAGGAAATGGGACTTCAGATTCCCATTGATCACCTTTTAAATTTGGCCTTTGGGGTTTTCAACAACAGAGACAAGGTAGATGAAATTAAAAGCCAGAAGAGACAAATACGGGCATAAGGACAAGCCCACTTAATTGCCCTGGCATTGGGTAATAAGCCCCTGCCCCCTCAGAGATACCCAAAGGCTCCTGCCAGAGAAAAGAAAGGAAACTTAAGGCCTGGCACCTGCCATTATTACAAAGAGCCTGGGCATTGAGTCATGGACTTGCCCTAGCCGGGAGTCCATCTGCATCTGGGATGTGCTCCCTCTATAAAGAGAAAAACACTGGAAGTGTGATTGCCCTCACCTCTGAAGGGAAGTGAGGTCATCTGCTCCCATCATGGCTGCCCTAAAAGACTGAGGATGCCCGAGGCTCAGCAAGGCCCTCTCTGATCAGCCCTCTGACCAGCTGGACAATAGAGCCTGGGTGACTCTTAACGTGGCAGGTAAAGATACCAATTTTCTTTTAAATATGAACGTATAATCCTCTGCTGTATTTATCTCTCCTAGGCCAATTTGTTAAAAAAAAAAAACATGTTTTGTAACTGGGGTTGATGGTGCCCCCAAGGCCAAAGATTTACAATGCCTTTAACCTGTAGATTTGAAAAGCTAATTTTTACCCAAGCCTTCTTAGTTCTCCCAAAGTGTCCTACTCTTTTATTAAAAAAATTTTTTTCTAGCTTCCTTGGAAGCAACTCTTTAATTTAGCACCAAAACATGCTCCCTCCTTCTTAGGTACATTAATAGAAAAGCCAGTACAAGCTAAAAATATACCTAAAATATTTTATGTCAGGTAAATCCCCAGATATGAGACATTAAAGTTCCAGGAAAGACAATTAATACTCAGCCTGTTTCTATTTCTTAAAAACTCCAAAGGTTTACCCCCACTGGTGACAGTATCCTATTAAGCCAGGCACGCTGAGGCCTTCAGCCTCTTATTAATAAGTCTCTTAAATATGGTCTTTTTGTTCATTGCTCCTCCCCATGTAACACACCCATTCTTCCAATGTTAGAACCTAATGGGGAATATCGGTTAATTCAAGATCTAAGGGCAGTTAATGAGGCTGTAGTTCATCTATAGAATAAGTGTATGCTAGCAGCCCTGATCTTAAGAATCAGCCTCTAACTGACCCTAATGTGAAATGGTTTACTGATGGAAGCAGCTTCATAAGTAAGGGAGCTTGAAAAATCAGGCTATGCAGTAGTAAGCCTTCAGGATATAATAAAGGCAAAGCCTCTTCCTCTGAACACCTCAGCACAGAAGGCTGAAATAATTGTCCTTACCAAAGCTTTGCAACTAGGAAAGGACAAGCAAATGAATGTATATACTGATTCGAAATATGCATTCTTAGTTCTTCATGCTCATGCTGCCATTTAAAAAGAAAAGGGACTTTTAACAAAGAAAAGTTCCCCCATCAAACATAGTCCTGAAATTCTCTCTCTGCTGAAGGCAATATGGTTACCAGCCCAGGTATCAGTGATACACACAAAGGACATCTGAGGGATGGCACCTCCATAGCGCAGGAAATGCATTGGCAGATAAAAATGCTAAACGAGCAGCACTCAGAGCATTTCAGGAATGGCTTTAATCCCTCTTGCCCCAGACTTAGGTGTAAACCCATCTTATACTGAAACTGAGAAGGAATGGGCAAGTCAGCGTGGGTATAAACTAAGAATGGCTGGTGGGCTAGAAAAAAAAAGACCATAAAATCTTACTACCCCAGGCTGATAAATGGCAAATTATTAAAGGATTCCATGACTCATGCCATTTGGGAAGAAGGGCACTGACCACTTTGGTTGGCCATGCCTTTGGAGGAAAAGGCCTAGAAACTACCATTCAAGAGGTCACAAGTGGCACACGCTTGTAATCCCAGTACTTTGTGAGGCGGAGACCAGAGGATCTGGGTTCGCAGCCAGCCTCAGCTCTCTCCCTGTCTCTCCCTCTCTACTTAGTGAGGCCCTCCACAACTTCATGAGACCCGGTTTCAAAATAAAGGATAAAAAATAGGGCCGGGGGTGTAGCTCAGAGGTAGAACGCCCCTGGGTTCAATCCCCGGTACCACACACACACACACACACAAAAAAAGAGGTCACAAGGGCTTGCCCCCTCTGTCTCCAAAATAATCAAGCAGGGGGAGCCAAGCCACCGCCATTACTTAACGCAGTACTACTACAGGGACACAATTCCTGGATTCATATGTCTAGAATTAAACCTGTCCCTCTTGAAACTTAACAGGATAAAGGCTCTGAAGTCAGGAATAAGCCTCCAGATGCTGACAAGACCTGCGAACACTATTCCTGCGAGCCTTTGGAAAACTTAAAAGCATTATTCAAAAGGATCAAAAAGGACTAAATCAGGATAAGTTTTTATTTTTGTGCTTTTCCTTACAACTACATTATGTCTATCCAGGTTAAGAAATACCAACTTATCTGCCTCCTGACTTTTACATTATTCTTCCAGGGAAAAGAAAACCTTTTCCTAGACTGGGCACAGCAATATGCCAGAGATACTGATGAAAGTGCCTGCTGGATTTGTAAAATTATGTCCACTTCCAGTTCACCCAGACAACCTTGGTGGATGTTTCCTTTCAGGACTATGATTGGTTAACATCTTAATGGATACTCCTCTTTCAGAAAGATAGTTGGTTAACGTCTTAGAGAAATAGAATTCTGATTTTCCTGGCCAGTATACTCTGTATCGGAATACTTTTCTGTTGTTTGATTTGCTGTTGTCAGAGGCTAATATCTTGCATGTTTATGCCTTCTTTTCCAGAAAACCAACGGATAATAATTCTACAGCCTGATCTCCCTGTGTCTCCTTTTAGATCAGTCAGGACGAGACTTTCCGTCCCTGGGTAGGCAAGGCCAACAGCCCCTTGCCAGCTAAGAAGAAGCTACAAAAGTCAGACCTTCACCCTTCGACAACCCCCTTAAGATTAAGGGACCAAAGTCTCAGGGGGGGAAATGATGAGGTCGAATAGAAAAGATAGAAATATTAGGCAGAAAGGAGACGTTGGGAAAATAGAGATTTAAAGTTTTGAAAGTTCATAATCTAACTCCACCCTATAGGATGTGTTCAGTCAGGCAGAAGCCTTAATGAGTCTACACCCTTAATCACAATGGCTCCTCTCCACACCTGAGATGCTTAATGTAAGTAGGATGGGTAAAGAGGACAAAGGACAGACCCCCACTGCCTATCTGTTGCCAGGAAAACAGGACTAAGAGGAAGTACTGCCCTCTCCTGTGCGACCCTACCTACCCCCTCCTATAAAGAACCGCGAAAGCACGCAGACGCTCTCTTGCTCACCTGGATGGATGGACGTGCGCAAGGAGACTCACTCTCCCTTTCTTAGATGATCCCCAACCTGTATCCCCGCCTTTCTTAGTTAACCCCCAACCTGTATCCCCAGCTTTTTAAGTTAATTAAAACCTTTGCCTTTTTCTGATGGCACGTGTTGAAATTCTTATTCATCATGGAAGCCAAGGACCCCTCAGAATTAGCATGTTTCCCCATGACATTTCAAAGTGAAAAATAAAATAGGGCTGGGAGGGGGGGTAGCTCAGAGGTAGAATGCCCCTGGGTTCAATCCCCAGTACCAAAAAAAAAAAAGTTAAGGGGTCTCCCGAACATGATGCACCGTGAATGGCAAAGTGCATGTGATATAAATCCTGATGATCTAGGTTCCACCCATCGTGCCTCAGAAATGGAAGTCTGTGTGTGTGTGTGTGTGTGTGTGTGTGTGTGTGTGTGTGTTACTGGGGATGGAACCCAGGGGCATTCTACCTCCGAGCTACACCCCCAGCCCTATTTTATTCTTTTAATTTGAAAAAGGGTCTCACTAAGTTGTGGAGGGCCTCACTAAATTGCGGAGGCTGGCCGCGAACCTGTGAACCTCCTGTCTCAGCCTCCTCTTGAGGTAGAATAGAAGAAATAAAATTTTTAGTTAAAAATGAGACAATTTGGGAAGGAAAGGAAAATAAAAATCTTCATAATCTTTAGTTTCATTTTTTTTCTTTTTTTTTTTTTGCGGTACCAGGGATTGAACCCAGAGGCGTTTTACCTCCGAGCTACACCCCCGGCCCTATTTTTTATCCTTTATTTTGAAACCGGGTCTCACGAAGTTGCGGAGGGCCTCACTAAGTAGCTGAGGCTGGCCGCGGAACCCAGATCCTCCGGTCTCCGCCTCCCAAGTACTGGGAATACAAGCGTGCGCCACCACGCCCGCCCGGCATTTTAGTTTCATTTTAATAAGAGCTCATTTGCTCTTAGGCAAAAACACGGCCCATACTTTTAAATCATAATGGGCTAGCTCCATATCTGAAATTCCTGAGGCGATTAGACCCCAAAAAAGAGTCTCACCTTTTGTCAGAGCCTTGATTTCCTGGGAAAAAGGTCCCAGAGGATTGCTCTGCATCCTGCCTTTCCGGGCTTCTCAGCTCCACTTCCTGAGATTTTTATCCCAAGGAATTTTCACCTTTTGTCAGTCTGAAGCTTCAAAGAGAGGAGACCGCCATCCCATGGTGCCCCATTTCCCGCCGTGTGCCCCTAGCCACCCCCTCTAGAGTGTGCCCTATAAGAAAAGGATGGTATAGATCCCAGAGTCTCTCTCTCTCTCAGCCGCCCTCTCTGCACCTCTCGGCAGGGCTCTCACACCCTCGAGATGGCCCACGTTTCCCCTGAACGTGTATCTCTACTTTTCTTGAATTAAACCTCTGTCTTTTATGACTAGTGTCTAGAACCCACAGAAATTATCCTGTTCTCCCCTGACACCCTGGTAATTTAAAATACCAGTATTGTCTGTGGTTCATCCCTCCCCCAGCCCCTTCTCTCTTCTGGACCCCCACATGCTGGCATTACACAGTAGGACTGCTGGTGCAGGACTGAGCTGGGGGGGCCTTGTCTCTCTTGCCTCTTTTTAGTTTGTGGTGCAATAGATTGAACCCAGGAGCATTCTGCCTCTGAGCTACAGCCCCAGTTCTTTTCTTCAGGGTCTCACTAAGTGGCTGAGTGTGCCTCAAAACTGCAATCCTCTTGTCTCAACCTCCCAAGCACTGAGATTACAGGCGTGCACCACCTCACCTGGCTCTTTTGCCTCTTACCAGGTCATTCCTGAGGGGATGGCTGCTTTGAATAATCATACAGCATGTGATATAGTCCCTAGACCAGTCCATGTTTAGAAACTTTTATGCCGGGTATGGCGGTGCATGCTTGTAATACCAGTACTTGGGAGGCTCAGACAGGAGGATCCGGGTTCGCAGCCAGCCTCCACTGATGGATTGAACCAGTTCTCCGAGGGGGTTTTCCTCACAACCCTACCCCCATGCCTAATTACTGCTTCCCAAAAGGATCCCGCCCCTTCCTGGGAACCGCTCAGGCTTCCGACGCACGCGCCATCCTACCGACCAATAAGTTTAAGGACCACACAGGCCTCCAATAAGACGCAACACCGAGTCCAGCCAACCAATGGCAATGGCCAACTCAGCTTAAGCCTGTATTTAATCCCAAGCACAGCAGCGCGCTCTCTCTCTGATCACTTTTCTTCTGACCCCTCGCCGCTTGAATAAATCTCTTGGCTGCATGGTCGTCTCCAGTGCAGTTGTTTTTGCCCTTCATTGGTGTTTCCGCCCAGTTTGGGTACCCCCACCTTTTGGTGGGACCCCACTTCGAGCCATAGGGCTTGACCCACTGGGACGCCACAGCCTTCACCCATTATTTTGATCGCCTGCTTTGCATCCACCATCGGCCATCTTTAGGTGAGTTTCCCTAATCCCCAAACTCCAAAAACCTGTCGGTTCTCTCACTGGGTGCTGACTGTTGATCGTCCAGCTGCCCCAAGCATTAGCCCACACGGGGAGGAATGCACCCCACCCAGATCTTCACGGTCACGGTGGACCTCACGGAGTTTTAAGCTTAACCTTTAGATTCCTAAACTTCCTTCGGGCTGGTCCGACAGCAGTAGATTATCACCATTAATTGTTCGCAGTTGCCGGGCGTGGTGGCGCACGCTTGTAATCCCAGTACTTTGGGAGGTGGAGACCGGAGGATCCGGGTTCGCGGCCAGCCTCAGCGCTCTATCTCTCTCTCTCTCTCTCTCTCTCTCTCACTCCTTAGTGAGGCCCTCCGCAACTACGTGAGACCCGGTTTAAAAATAAAGTATAAAAACTAGGGCCAGGGGCGTAGCGCGGAGGTAGAACGCCCCTGCGTTCAATCCCCGGTACCGCAAAAAAAAAAAAAAAAAAAAAATTGTTCGCAGTCAGGTACAGGTTAAACTTGCACTGAGCCGTCACAGTTGGTTACTTGTGGTCAATTACAAGCTAAATTCCTTTCTCACCACAATTGGTTGTTAATTGTTACAAGTTAAATTCCTTATTTTCACTTTCTCTTCCTCATGTTGGCTACGGGGGTGGAGAGGCCCCTCTCCGGACTTGGGTCTTCCCTCCTTACTGGTCCACTGGGACCTCCAAATCCGAGCACTCGGTGACCCATTGTCCTCCGGTCCGCTGGGACCTCCGGTCCGCTAGACCTCGGTGACGACTGGGCTCTTCGGGTTGAGACCTGTCGTATCCTGTCCTGGGGGGATGCCTCCACGGACGCATAATCCTCTACATGGGGACTTCCTCCTCCCTCCCGGCCGACTCCCCCCTAAGATGTCTCCTAAACAATTTAAACACCCTCAGCCTTACTCCCGGTATTAAGCCTAAACGACTTATTAAATTTTGCACTCAGGACTGGCCCACTTATCCCTTAGACAACCAAAACAAATGGCCTGAGTATGGGTCTCTTGATCCCGCACTTCTCAGGGATCTTGATAACTTTTGTGAGCGATCAAAAAAATGGGCAGAGATTCCCTACGTTCAGGCTTTTTCCTTTCTCCGTTCCAATCCTGCTCTGTGTATTTCTTGTTCTCCCAAGAATGTCCTCCTTGCCTATCAACCCAACCCCACACCTTCCTGTTCTTCTCTTGATGACTTCGACCCCGCAGACGAACCCCACCCTATCGAAACCGCCGATTACAAAATCCAGCCTCTTCCTCTGTCCCAGCTCCCCAATTACCTCCTTCCAATACTTCCCCCACCCCACAACCCTCTTCTCCCTTTAGCCCCCCGGCCACCCGATCCCGCACTTTACACCTACCACAACCTCCTCCCCATATCATAGCCCCGCTCCAGGAAGTCACTGGGGCTGAAGGGATTGTCCGAATCCATGTTCCCTTTTCAGTAGCAGACCAAACCCAGCTTGAAAAACGCTTGGGCTAGTACACCGCAGACCCTACAGCCTATGTTCGGGAGTTCCAGTGGGTTCTTCAGACTTACTTTCCATGACATCTATATGATACTTGCCAATACTCTTCTCCCAGAGAAGAGGGGATGAGTCTGGGAGCAGGCTAGAGCACATGCGGATGAGGCACACAGAACACACCCTAATCATCTAGTAGGCCCCGAGGCTGTCCCTGACAGGGACCCCAATTGGAACTACAATGCCCCAGGTGATCTAGCCCTGAGGGACCACTTTTCCACGTGCATCTTAGCGGGGTTAAAAAGAGCTGCCCCAAAGGCAGTTAACTTTGAAAAATTGCATGAAATAATTCAAAAGAGGGAAGAAACCCCTTCCGAGTTTCTAGACCAATTAACAAAGGCTCTCCAACAATATACTAGACCCGGAATATACAATATACTAGACCCGGAATCCCCAGGTGGGCGACAGGTCCTCATGACCTATTTTTTTTCTCAAAGTTACCCTGACATAAGGGCAAAATTAAAAAAAATTAGAACAGGGCCCCGCGGCCCCGCAGACTGAGATCATGGCAATGGCGTTTAAGGCTTTTCATAATAGGGATGAGGACACTGAACACCGCAAATACCAGCGATATGAAAAAATGGAATGCACTAAGTTTCAAATGCTTGCTCAGGCGCTTCAAAATCCCAGGGGCCCGTCAGATGGTCCCCAAAACAGGCCATCCACCCAAAAGAGTAAACCAACATCAGGGCCACGAAGCCCTCCGGGGCCTTGTTTTAAATGTGGCAAGGATGGCCACTGGGCCAAGGCGTGTCCAACCCCGAGGTCCCCGTCCCGGCCATGTCCCAAATGTGACCTGAAGGGACACTGGGCATCGGAATGCCCATACTACCCGCCACCCTCACACCCGTGCCCAAAATGCTCTCAGCGTGGACATTGGGCTGGCGATTGCCCCACTTCCTGAAGGGGAGGCGGGCCACTGCCACCCTTACTGGGCCTGGTGGCAGAGGATTGACGGAGTCTGGGATCTTCCACTTCGGCCATTGACATAGCCTCACAGGAGCCCCGGGTTACTCTTCACGTAGATGGCCGCCCCATTAAGTTCTTGTTAGATACAGGTGCCACGTTCTCAGTCTTAAGGGAGTTCTGGGGACCCACCTCTCCCTCTATCTCCACCATACAAGGGATAGATGGTAAAGCCTTTCGCCCTCATAAGACATCTATCTTATCCTGCCGCCTACATCACCATTTATTCGCTCATCAATTTTTAATTTTACCCCATTGCCCCATCCCCTTACTAGGGAGAGACATTTTGGCCAAATTAAGGGCCTTTGTTATCCTGCTCCCCAGCCCCTCCACTCCCATTTCCTCCCCTAAAACTATTCTTCTTCTCACAGTCTCAATATTAA
>PVJS01061173.1:0-11058 GCA_004027185.1 Glis glis | reverse complement strand
CTTAGTGAGGCCCTCCGCAACTTCGTGAGACCCGGTTTCAAAATAAAGTATAAAAAATAGGGCCAGGGGTGTAGCGCGGAGGTAGAATGCCCCTGGGTTCAATCCTCGGTACCGCAAAAAAAATAATAAATAAATAAATAAAAAGAATAAAAAAATAGGGCTAGGGGTGGAGCTTGGAGGTAGAATGCCCCTGGGTTCATTCCCCAGTACTACAAAAATAAATAAATAAATAAAATATACATTAAATCGGGCATGGTGGCGCACGCTTGTAATCTGAGTACTTAGGAGGCTAAGATGAGAGGATTATGGGTTTGTGGCCAACCTCAGCAACTTAGTGAGGCCCTCCACAACTTAGTGAGAGATCCTGTTTCAAAATAAAAGAATAAAATAGGACTGGGGGTATAGCTTGGAGGTAAAATGTCCCGGGGTTCCACCCCCTGTACCACCAAAAATAAAAATAAACATTAAGCAGGGCGTAGTGGTGCACACCTATAATCCCAGTCCTTGGGAGGCTAAGACTAGAGGATCGCAGGTTCGAGGCCAGCCTCAGCATCCTAGCGAAGCCCTCAGCAACTTAGTGAGACCCTGCTTCAAAGTAAAAAAACAAAATAGAGCTGGGAGTGTAGCTCAGGGGTAGAACAACCCTGACTTCAATCCCCAATACCACTAAAAATTAAAAAAATACATTAACAAGCTGATTCTAAATGTTACATGAAAACGTCAAGGACCTGAAATAGCCACAAAAATCCTGCAAAATACAAAAAGCTGGAATACCTACGGTGTTTAATTTTGAGAGTTTCCTATGAATCTATAGTAATCAGGACAGGGACCAGGATGAGAAACACAAAGACGGACAAAAGGGCAGAAACAGGGAGCTCAGAACACCACCCTCATTAGACGGACAACTGGGCCTCCACCTTCACGCCAGTGAGCCCCGGCTCCACGCCTTGCAGCCCAAGACACGCGGCGAGCCGCAGGCCTCAGCACGCGGTCAGCAAAGAGCTGACGACACACTGGTGAGGCGGCTGACAGGAGCTTCCTTACACCACAGAAGCAAGAGCCAGAAAAGAAAAGAGTTCTGAAAACACAGACTACATCAAAGTTTAAAACTGTGCTCATCAAAAGGCATTCTTCAGCAGGGCACGGTGTCACAGGCCTGTAATCCCAGAAACTTGGGAGGCCAAGGCAGGAGGATCACAAGTTCAAGGCCAGCCTGGGCAACTTAGCCAGACCCTGTCTCAGAATAGAATAAAAAGTGCTGGAGCCGGGCGTGGTGGCGCACGCTTGTAATCCCAGTACTTTGGGAGGCAGAGACCAGAGGATCCGGGTTCGCGGCCAGCCTCAGCTCGTTCGCTCACTCTCTCTCTCTCTTTCTCTCTACCTAGTCAGGCCCTCTGCAACTTCGTGAGACCCGGTTTCAAAATAAAGCATAAAAAAATAGGGCCGGGGGTGCAGCGCGGAGGTAGAACGCCCCTGGATTCAATCCCCGGTACCGCAAAAAAAAAAAAAAATTAAAAAAATAAAAGACCAAAGGACGTGGGTAGACATTTCTCTAAAGGAGATACACAAATAGACAACAAGCATGTGAAAAGATGTTCCACATCACTAATCATTAGTGAGATGCTACCTCACTCACACCCATTAGGATGACTACCATCAAAAAAGAAAAGAAGTACTGGCCGGGGTGTGGGGAAACTGGAGCCCTCTCTCCACTGTTGAGGGGAATGTAAAACTGCAGCCACTTGAAAAACAGCAGGGCTAGTCATCAAAACGTTTTAAAAAGAATCGCCATATGACCCAGCAATGCCCCCAGTACACTGGGTAAATACCCAAGAAAAAGGCAAGCCACAACTGGAAAAAATATTTGGAAAACATGTATTTAACAAAGCATTTGTAGTCGGAACATATAAAGAACTTTGAAAAACCAATAATAAAAACAACCCTTTTTGTGTAAATGGGGACTGCACCCAGGGCCTCACGCATGCTCAGCACATGCTCTACCACCGAGCTACACACAGGCGTCCCAACTTTGAAAATTTCAAGGACTTGCACAAGCACCTCACAAAAGGACCCTCCAAAGCACTGTTGTATGGATCCAAAAGGACACTGACCTCAGTCATCAGGAAAATGCTAAATAAAATCCACAGAGAAAACAGTCACTGTAGCCAAACAACCCGTCCATCAACATGTGAACGGCCAAACAAAATGTAGCATGTAGGTACAGTGGAATACTAGTCATCCATAAAAAGGGAGGATGTTCTTTTTTTTTTTGGTACTGGGGATTGAACCCAGAGGCATTCTACCTCTGAGCCACACCCCCAGCCCTATTTTATTCTTTATTTTGAAACAGGGTCTCACTGAGTTGTGGAGGGCCTCACAAGTTGCTGAGGCTGGCCGCGAACCTGCGATCCTCTGGTTTCAGCCTCCCAAGTACTGGGATTACAAGTGTGTGCCACCACGCCCGGCTAAGACTCTGAAAATATTATGCCAGGTAAAATAAGCCAGACACAAATGGATAAGGATGGTATAACTTCACTTACATGAATTATTTAGAATAGGCAAATCCACAGAAGTAGACTCTAGCCTAGCAGTTACTTGGGGGTGGGGCAGGAGAATGGGTGCTATTACTGGTTAGTGAGCACAGGGGTTCTGTCTGGGTAGTGAAAAGGCTCTGGGAACAGCAGCGATGGTTGAGACAGTCAGGGAACGCACAGAAATCAGGATTAAGGGATCCCTGAGAATGGAGGGATTCAAACCTCTTAAGAGAAATACAGCAACCACACTAGCGCTTAGCTTCATGGGATCAACAGCCACACCAGAAAAATAGGAGTTAAGAAACGAGCCAGTGTCAAGGCTGTGGGAGTCAGAGGACACGCGGGGAGACGGGCAGCTGAGATGATGTGGTTGACAGCAGTGCCAAGACACTGGAGCCAGACGAAGGGACATCACCAAGACATGATCATGAGACAGGACAGGGTCTGCCCTGATTCTGGGCGGCGAGGGGCGCGCACACGAGCAGGCAGTCACTGAAGGGACCCGTGGTCGCCTCCACCTTGTCAGCAGAGTAAAGGCACGCCTCGCGTGCAGGAGCTGGATGAAGAGCAGCGCGGGCGCGGCTGGCCCGTCTACCTGTGACCACGTCAACAGACCCAGGTCCCACCTGTCCCGGAGACGCGTAGAAGCTGTGCCCTCTGTCCTTGGCTTGAGCCGGCCCGACGCCCTCGGTCGGGGCTAGCTCCCACCTGCTGGAGCAGAAGTTCCCATGAAATGTTCCTGTCACATGGTGCCTCTGCCTGAGCCTTCCGGTAAGAGAATGAGAAGATCCCAGCCAGTGACAGTGACACTTCATGGATGCAACTGACGACACTGAATGTACTCTTTAAATGGCTGAAACGGCAGATTTTACATTGCACCTACGTTACCACCGTGTAACACAAGGTTTAAGCCTCAGCAAGGTAGCATCACCCACCACAGTGACTGAACCCCGAGGACAGACAAAAGTCAAGTAACGGGAAGGCTCTGCGCACCACACGCCACACCGTGTAGGCAGAACTCAAAGTGAAAATCACTTCCGCAGCGAGCCTGCCAAGTCTCCCAGTGACCTCAGAACTTTGCCTCAGGTACTTACCCAAGAGCAATACAACAGGCATCCACCAAAGATCCGCACCTGAACGCTGAAACAGCTCTTATCACAGCAGATACGGTCCAAAACCAGGAGACGTGCTAAACACATGGTGGTATATACGAATAAAGGCACGTTAGTAACAAAACGGAGAGACATGCTGATGCGTGCTCTAACGCCGGTGACCCTCATCCAAGGTATGTGGACAGTTCACAGTGTGCGCTTCTATTTGTACAAAGTTCTAGGAAAAGCAAAAACCATCTAGGTGACAGACTGGGAGGGGACCCAAGACAACGTTCTAGGGAAATGGGAATATTCAGCATCCTGACAGGAGTGTGGGCTACATGAGCGTATACTTTGTCAAAAATGAACATTTATAGCTGGGCGTGGTGACGCACGCTTGTAATCCCAGTACTTGGAAGGCTGAGACAGGAGGATCACAGGTTCAAGGCCAGCCTCAGCAGCTTAGTGAGGCCCTCCTTAACTTAATGAGGCCCTGTTTCAAAATAAAACAGGGCTGGGGGTATAGCTCAGAGGTAGAACATCCCTGGGTTCAATCCCCAGTACCACAAAAAAATATATATAAAAGTAAAACTAACAGAATACTGATAACTGTTATAGCTTGGTGCTGGGCATTTCAGGGTCCACTACACCATTGTGTTTAATTTGTGGAGGTCTAAAATTTTCCATGATAAAAAATACGTGTATGAATAAAGCATAACTAAATTCTCACTATTACAATTCACACAGCCGGGCGTGGTGGCGCACGCTTGTAATCCCAGTACTTTGGGAGGCGGAGACCGGAGGATCCGGGTTCGCGGCTAGCCTCAGCTCTCTCTCTCTCTCTCTCCCTGTCTCTCTCTCTCTCTACTTAGTGAGGCCCTCCGCAACTTCGTGAGATCCAGTTTCAAAATAAAGTATAAAAAATAGGGCCGGGGGTGTAGCGCGGAGGTAGAACGCCCCCGCGTTCAATCCCCGGTAACGAAAAAAAAAATTAATATACACAAGTTAAGCCAAAGCCAAAGTAAATGTCATTAACAGTTTGGGATATATCTTCTCATTTATTTCAACATTTAATTTTAGTTTCTTGTTTTTGATTAAACATTAGTACACATAAAGTTCCAAATTTATTTTCCTAAATAATGGCTTAGAAATATTTCCATGATGATTAATGTAAAGCTATCATTCTTTCTGGCTATTGCATAATACTTCATAATATTTAACTGTCCCTTACTGTACCTTATTTTCCGTTTTTTCTCATTAAGCACTATTTTTATTTAATCAATCATTTCTAGTGTACAGGACATTCTAGATGTATCATACAGATTTTGAACATGATTTCTAAACATACCTAACAATAACATGGTAGGCTAAGGCCAACACCTACCCTTCCTCCACATAATCACCCTTGGAAAGTGCCCAGTGTTAATTTCAGCTACATTAGAACAGGAAGAACTCTTCTTTAAGGTATCAAGTTTAATTTTACCAACCAACCAACATGAAAATCACAAAATACACCATTCAGTGTTACCTGCCTCCAAGGCTAATGTTCCATACTTGCCTTCGATTCAATCCTATGTCCAGGAGTCTATAAGCAGTTTATGCAGTGCCACTATGGTATGGGAACTACCAACCTACGTCTGACTGAGCAAAATACCGGCTGAGCAACACGAGTCCTAAAGCCTGGAATCTGCAGGGCTGCAGAGGCAGAAGCACAATGCCCAAAGGAGAAACCGCCATACCTGACCTCGTGTGGCAGACCGGACCGCAGCCACAACACAGGTGCGCCCGAGGAACTTTTTTTTTTTTGCGGTACCAGGGATTGAACCCAGGGGCGTTCTACCTCCGCGCTACACCCCCGGCCCTATTTTTTATACTTTATTTTGAAACCGGGTCTCACGAAGTTGCGGAGGGCCTCACTAAGTAGAGAGAGAAAAAGAGAGAGAGAGAGAGAGAGAGTGAGCTAAGGCTGGTCGCGAACCCGGATCCTCCGGTCTCCGCCTCCCAAAGTACTGGGATTACAAGCGTGCGCCACCATGCCCGGCGGCCCAAGGAACTTAAACATTACCTTCTGGCTGTGTGGATACAGTGTGTGTAACATGCATGAATTTCAGGTTTAGACTCGGGTCCCAGCCCAAGATACCGCATTATATGTATGCCAGTATTTCAAAATTCAAAAGCATCTGAAATACTTCTGGTCCCAAGAATTTCAGATAAGGGATACTCAAACTGCATAAATATAGTGTCGCACAGAGATACAAGTTGTCCCTAAAAATAAAACACTTTAATATGGAACTATTTTTGTTAGTTGGAATTCTTAAATAAAATTAGAAACACTTGAAAATATTTTTCAAAATCTATTAATATAGGGACTGGGGGTGCAGCTCAGTGGTAGAGTGTGTGTTTAGCATGTGGTGAAGCCCTGGGTTAAATCCACAGCACCCCCTCCAAAAAATCAATTATTATATAAATATACATATCTGGGTATGGTGGCACACGCCTGTAATCCCAGTACTTGGGAGGCTGAGACAAGAGGATCCCAGGTTCGAGGACAGCCTCAGCAAGTAGTGAGACTCTCATCAACCTAGCAAGACCCTGTTTCCAAATAAGAAATAAAATCAGGCTGGAGGTGTAGCTTGAAGGTAGAATTTCTCTGGGTTAAATCCCCCGTACCACAATAAATAAACAAAAAAACCCCAAACATACAGACCCATATATACTGATTCCATCAGTGATCCATCTACTTCAGTGGCTTCCTGGAAGGAATTGTGAATCAGTCCACAATTCTTAAAACAATCACCCGGCACTGAGGATGATTCTTACTAA
This sequence comes from Glis glis, assembly GCA_004027185.1. Lineage (NCBI taxonomy): Eukaryota > Metazoa > Chordata > Mammalia > Rodentia > Gliridae > Glis > Glis glis. The sequence goes on along the minus strand of PVJS01061173.1, from coordinate 4,610 downwards.
CAAAACCCAAAGACCCCTTCCTGTGCGTAAGAAGTCAGTGAAGAAGTTCGTTTTCAGTTCTTCACGTTGTCATTTCCAGCGTGTCAGCCAGTGTTGACCCAACTCAAGAAAACAGCTAGCGAGGTGCTTGGGACTCAGAAATTCCAAAACCAGAATTCCAGCCAGGATGTTAGAACCCGGCACAGAAACAGATGTTTTCAGTTGGAACGTGTATGCAACTTTAATTCCTTCCCAAACAGAAGCAGGTTGTTTCTAGATCTTTCCTGCAGTTAGGCATGGCGTTAGCATGTACAGTTCCCTGGACTCTCCCACCTACGATTCCTTCCTGCCTCCCAGCAGCACATTCTAACATCTCTTCACTCGGAAAGCAACGAGGGGAGAAGGAAATAACCAACCTTTCAAGAAGTCCCACAGTAAACAGCACGTTCGGCCACTTATTCTCCTACCAAATCTCCTTAAAGGCACATGCTTATTTATCCAGGCTTTCCCTACTTCGGAAACAAAATTTCTGGTAATAAGCATGGTTTCCTAAACTCTAAAAAATAAAAATAAGCAAATAAAACATTTTAAACTAGCCAGGTGCTGTGACAATTCTCAGCTAATAATGGAATCATTTGTATAGTTACCTCTTTTGTGCATTTACGCGGAACCCTGGCTTCCTACCTGCCTGCCTGCCTGCAGAGGAAGAGCCCACAGGGGAGAGGCTGGCCGTGGGGCTCAGGTAGGAACCAGGCCTCCTGGCTCGTGGTCCAAGGAATGTTCTTTCCACTCAATAGGTACTGATTTACAGATGATCTGTTAGAACAATGTTTTGAGAGCAGAATAGAAAGAAAAAGGGAAACTCGGTATCAATTACATACAAAAGGGAGAAAATATGAAAACAGATAGTATTCATTGTATTTGTTGAGTCAACAAGCCAGGTAACATGCACACGTGCTCATCCCAGGAAGAGCAGCTTGGAAAGCCACTCCACAAACGCTGTTCCAATTGACTCTCATTTGTGGTTATAGAAAACAACACTGACGCCCACGTGTTGGGATCTATAAATAATATGCTCCCAGAAGAATAATTTGGGCCAGAGCGCAGGCCATTAGATAAATGAGTACTAAACTGCCACAAGGCCCCACCCTGATTTACTAGTTATCTTTTCCTCCTGTGATGTGGGTCAAGGCCTGTTACATAATTAGTGGACACTCTACCATAAATGACCAGTGTTTGCCCCTAAGTACAACAGTATTCATTCCTATCAGCCAATTAAGAGATAAACAGACAGAAAATAGACTGTTGAGTCAGATGTAGATATCAAAAGAAAGTAGAAGCCAGGCATGGTGGCGCACGCTTGTAATCCCAGTACTTGGGAGGCTGAGATGGGAGGATCTGGGTTCGTGGCCAGCCTCAGGTACTTAATGAGGCCCTCCGCAACTTAGTGAGACCCTGTTTCAAAAATAAAAAATAAAATAGGGCTGGGGATGTAGGTGAGAGGTAGAATCCCCTGGGTTCAATAGGAAGGAAGGAAGGAAGGAAGGAAGGAAGGAAGGAAGGAAGGAAGGAGCGAGCAAATTAATAGCGTCTCGTAAGAAGAGGAGCAAGACGTCAGAGCAGATTTTGTCGGTCGGCGTTGCTGCTGTCACGAGGCAGCCAGCAGGTCTCTGGCACACGCCGCCTCTTGCTCAGGTGCGCAACAGTCAGCTACAGGTTGCCGATGGCCATGCGTCTTCTCACTGCAGGATCTCCTCAGAAGAAGCCGACCCCACCCTTCTCCAGCAAAGGCTTCCAAGAGAGGGCTGGCAGAAACGCGCTACACTTCTCCAAGCTTCTGCTCAGGACACTGCAAATTTGAGGCCAGCTTGGGCAACTTAGTGAGACCCAGTCTCAAAAAATAAATAAGCCAGGCATGGTGGCGCATGCTTATAATCCCTGTACTTGGGAGGCTGAGACTGAGTATCTGGGTTCGCGGCCAGCCTCAGCTACTTAGTGAGGCCTCCGCAACTTAGTGAGACCTTGTTTCAAAAATAAAGAATAAAAAATAGGGCTGGGGGTGTAGCTCGGAGGTAGAATGCCCCTGGGTTCAATCCCCAGTACTGCAAAAATTAAATAAATAAATAAATAAATAATCAATCAAGTAAATAAGATATATTAAAAGTCTCCTCTATGCCAGAATACATAAATAAATAAAATCACCACAAAATTTCCTACAGCAATCCATACCCCACCTTAACAATTTACATGAGATAAAATGAAGTTATTAAAAGCAATATCTTGACCTGGAGAAAGAATAATTGCCTTTACAATAATATTTTAACAATACTGAGACATATCTGGGGCACCAGGCCTTCATCTACTGTCACCTATCTACAGAGTTGTGTTTTCTTTCTCAATTATAGAAAATATTTCTCATGCTAGATATTATAGTTTGAAGATGAAACACAACAAAATTTTTGCTCAAAATATGTAAAACAAAAAGGATCTCTCTAAAAAGAGAAAAATAAGTACATGTTTTTGACCGTGTAAACTGGCTCAACCACTTTCAATAAGAGTTCAGCAGTATCGATTAAGCTGAATCTACTATACCTTACCTTATGACATAGCAGTTTTGCCTGGAGGTACACCCCCAAGAGAAATGGGGACCTAAACCCACAAAACCCAGGTGCAGGACTATGCACAACAGCATGGCTCCCAGTAGCACTAAACTATCAGCAGCCCAAATGTCCATCAGTAGAACTGAAACACACTGGTGGCACACTCACACGTAGATGGACTATGTAAACACCACACGTACAAGAGTGGGAGAATCTCAGCGCGCAGGAGACTGACACACAGCTGTGGGGGTTCTATTTACATGAAGGCCAGGAACAGAGAGCACTATTAGATGGTGCTGACAGTCACAGAGCTGTGGTCAACTCTAGGGGAGAGGTGCGGACGTGAAATGGGAAGGGGCCCAGGAAGTCTCCAGGGAGATGAGAAAGTGCCGTTTCCTGGTCGGGGTAGTGGTCATGGGGATAGCCACGCATGTGCAAATGCACCTGCTCTACACTAAAGATCAATGCACCTTAGAATATGGAAATTCCACATCAGAAGAAAATCACTATGGGAATTGTCATAGAGCAAAGTAAGAAATAACGATGAAGGGGGCTCTCTATAACAATATGAAGTCAAGCCGGGCGTGGTGGCGCACGCTTGTAATCCCAGTACTTGGGAGGCTGAGACTGGAGGATCCAGGCTTGCGGCCAGCCTCAGCTACTTAGTGAGGCCCTCCGCAACTTCGTGAGACCCGGTTTCAAAATAAAGGATAAAAAATAGGGCTGGGGGTGGAGCTCAGAGGTAGAATGCCCCTGGGTTCAATCCCCAGTACCGCAAAAAAAAAAAAAAAAAAAAAACAATATGAAGCTCCCTTATGGGGCCGAGATGTCTTAGAAAACTGAAAGGCAACTGACACGCTGGGCATATATCTGCAATGTGCGTGATGAGGGCCTGATTCTAAATCCATACCTCACAACCCAAGTGCATCTACATACACAAGAATAAGAACATCTCACAAGCAAAATTAGTGAAGGATGTCAACAGGCAATGTTCAAAAGAAATCCTCTGTGGCTGGAACCCTGAGCAGGAATCTCAGCTAAGTGTACACAGTCCTCAACAAGGCCCGAGTCCAGCAGCCAGCCGTCGGCCAGTTACTCCAGACAGAACCAGTTGTTTCCCACGTAACGAGTAAGAAATAAGATGCTCAGAGCCGGGCGTGGTGACGCACGCCTGTAACCCCAGTACTCAGGAGGCTGAGACAGGAGGATTGCAGGTTCGCAGCCAGCCTCAGCAACTTAGTGAGACCCTGTTTCAAAATTTAAAAAATAAGATAAAATAGGGCTGGGGGTGGAGCTCAGAGGTAGAACGCTGGGTTCAATTCCCAGCACCACACACACACACACACACACACACACACACACACAAGAACACGCACAGGTTGTATTTTCGTGCTCTCTCCCAGCCACAGATGGTGTTTTCCAGTACAACTAACTGCAGGACCAAGGCAGGACTTCTAACCCTTCCACCTACCGCAGCCGCCCTCTGCCTGGAGTGGGGGCACGGGCACCCGGGGGTGACTTGGGCATCAGTGAAACTTCTGGGCTGAGGGTGAGTGCGTGCCCAACAGAGGCCATCAAAACCCTGTAATCCTGCGGGGCTGAGTGAACAGGGCGTCTCTGGGTTTGCTGTAGCACGAGGGGACTCCCAGGTCTCCTGCCCGCCCCCGAATCCTCTACAGGGACATGAGCTGGCACACGGCGCAGACTCCGGGTGCCTGAGACCTCCAGGAGCCAGGCTGTCGTGAGCGCCACGCTCTGCCCTACTCTGCGCCACAGGGGAGCGGTTCCTGTGTCGGGCTCCTCTCCAGGGCTTGCCATCCCTCTACGTCAGTTCACCTGGCTGCTTGGCAGACGCGGCTCTGTGAAGACCTCTGGGAAAAGAACTCTCACATCCTATGCGATCCAGTGTTTTCACTCCGTGGCTTTGTCCATCCCGAGTGAAAGGATGCATCAGAAAACACTGAAATGGCTGGGCGTGGTGGCGCACGCTTGTAATCCCAGTACTTTGGGAGGCGGAGACCGGAGGATCCA
>PVJS01061172.1:0-11058 GCA_004027185.1 Glis glis | reverse complement strand
TGCAAAAAAAAAAAAAAAAAGTAGGGCAAGGGGTATAGCTCAGAGGTAGAATGCTCCTAGGTTCAATCCCCAATACCACACAAACACACACACACACACACACACACACACACACACACACACACAATAAAAAACCATGAAATAAAAGCAACTCCACTCGCTGCTATGATTTCCTAATTGATGCTCAGATTAGTCTAATATTCAGATTCCACTCCAACAGCGTGCTTGAAGAAGCTAGACAATGGTAGATTCTGGAGAAAAGAAGTAAAATACATGAAACAGAAGTCTGGTCCCAGTGTAGTAGAAGGAAGACGCGTCATCTTGGAGTTCCTATGCACGGGTAGTCAGTCCAGATGCTGTAATTCAGGATTCCCCCACACCACTTCCCTTACTTAGAACTGCCTCATCCTTTTTTCTTTATGATAGGGTTTTACCTTTGTTTGTTTGGGTGGTTTTTTGGGGGAAGGGAGAAGGTCTTAAAAGACCAGTATCAGCTCAGTGGTGTTGCAAAAGCTAGATTGGGAAAAGGAAAAAAACTTTGTTTTTTGAGACAGGATCTCATTATGTTCCTCAAGCTGGTGTTGAACTTCCAGTTTCAAATGAGAGAATTTAAGAGAGAACAAATAAGAGGATTTATTTGCCAGGCGTGGTGGCGCACGCTTGTAATCCCAGTACTTGGGAGGCTGAGAGAGGAGGATCCGGGTTCGCCGCCCGCCTCAGCTACTTAGGCCCTCTGCAACTGAGTGAGACCCTGTTTCAAAATAAAGAATAATGGCCGGGCGTGGTGGCGCACGCTTATAATCCCAGTACTTGGGAGGCGGAAACCAGAGGATCTGGGTTTGTGGCCATCCTCAGCTACTTAGTGAGGCCCTCCGCAACTTCGTGAGACCCTGTTTCAAAATAAAGTATAAAAAATAGGGCTGGGGGTGTAGCTCGGAGGCAGAATGCCCCTAGATTCAATCCCCGGTACCGCAAAAAAAAAAAAAGAATAAAATATAGGGCTGGGGATGTAGCTCGGAGGTAGAATGCCCCTGGGTTCAATCCCCAGTACCGCAAAAAGTGGATTTATTTATTTATTTATTGGTACAAGGGATTGAACCCCAGGTGTGTTCTACCTCTGAGCTATGCCCCAGCCCTATTTTTTATTTTTTCAATTTCAAAACAAGGTCTCAGTAAGTTGTTGAGGGCCCCACTAATTGTTGAGGCTAGCCTCGAACCTGCGATCTTCCTATTTCAGCCTCCCACGTACTGGGATTATAGGCATGTGCCACCACGCTGGGCTGAGAAGAGGAATTAGAAGCTGCAAGTTCAGACAAGTGTTTGGCTGTTAAGAGATACAGGGAGGGGCCGGACGTGGTGGCGCAGGCTTGTAATCCCAGTACTTTGGGAGGCGGAGACCGGAGGATCCGGGTTCGCGGCCAGCCTCAGCGCGCTCTCTCTCTCTCTCTCTCTCTGTGTCTCTACTTAGTGAGGCCCTCCACAACTTCGTGAGACCCGGTTTCAAAATAAAGTATAAAAAATAGGGCCGGGGGTGTAGCACGGAGGCAGAACGCCCCTGGGTTCAATCCCCGGTACTGCAAAAAAAAAAAAAAAAAAAGAAAAAAAGAGATACAGGGAAACAAGATCATAAACAATGAAGGAAACAGAGTCAATATATATATTTTTTCCATTTGCAGTACTGGGGATTGAACCCAGGGTCTCGTGCATGCTACGCAAGTGCTCTACCACTGAGCTACACCCCCAGCCCTTTTTATTTTGTTTTGAGACAGGGTTTCCCTAAATTGCCCAGGCTGGCCTCCAACTTGCAATCCTCTGTCATCTTGGAGTTCTTGTAAACAGGTAGTCTGTCCAGCCTCCTGAATAGCTGGGATTACAGGTGTGTACCACCATGCCCGCTGTTTTTTTGTTTTGTTTTGTTTTGTTTTGCAGTACTGGGGATTGAACCCAGGGGCATTCTTCCTCCAAGCCACACCCCCTTTTACTCTTTATTTTGAAATGGGGTCTCACTAAGTTGAGGAGAGCCTTACTAAGTAGCTGAGTCTGGTTGTGAACCTGTAATCCTCCTGTCTCAGCCTCCCAAGTACTGGGATTATAAGCATGTGCCACCACACCCTGCTGTTTACTTTTTAAATGGCTAAAATGACAGCATGGTACACACTGTTGGAAATGGTCCAGTAGAGGAGAAACTGATGATGTAAACTAGAGAAGGAGGATTTGCTGCTTCAGTGCTCTGGAGTCTGCAGGCAGGGCAGGATCTAATGCACATGTGCAGGCTTTTCATTCGGTAGGGTAGGGCTTGCAGGGGTACACTTGGGTGGATATGTGATAAGACCGAACGCAAATTCTCTCCTGATTCTTCAGTTTTGTTTTGTTTTGTTTCAGTGAAGAAAGAAGGCTAGTCATCTGCTGAAAGTGAGGACGGGGGAGAAGAGGAGGATGGTGGCAAAGCAGTCCTTTTGCAGACTGGGAAAGTAAATGGACGAGGGAAGTAGAGGGTGTTAGCTGGGGAGCAGTAAGGACCTTCTGAAGTTTCTGGTGGCAAGTGAAAAGCGAGCCCAGATGGAGGCGGGAGTAGAGGCGCACACCTGCAATCTCAGCTCCTAGGAAGGACAAGGCAGGAGGATTCCATGTTCGAGGTCAGCCCTGGGAACTAAGTGAACCTCAAAATTAAAAATAAAAAGGGTGGGGATGTAGCTCAGTGATAGAGTTCCCCTGGGTTCACTCCACAGTACCACATACATACATACACATACACACATACACACACACACACACATACATAGTGATCCCAGACAGCCTGGGGTGTGTGTTTGTGGATATGTGTGTATATGCCTGTTCGCTGGCTATCCACAGCTGCAGTGGGAGCAGCATTAATTTAGATGGAAAGTTGAATTTAACTGGGGTTGTGATTTTGCTAGCCAGCCTGACAGAACTAATGTAGTGAGGGGAGTTTAGATAGTAATTTTATTAATTACTCCTGAAATTTAGGCTGTGGAAAGAGGGAATAGAGGACTTCAAGGGGCCTGAGGCAGTGAAAAAAACTTAAAATAGAAGTGCCTAGCCGGAGCCGGGCGTGGTGGCGCACGCTTGTAATCCCAGTACTTGGGAGGCTGAGATAGGAGGATCTGGGTTCGCAGTCAGTCTCAGCTACTTAGTGAGGCCCTCCGCAACTTAGTGAGACCCGGTTTCAAAAATAAAGAATAAAAATAGGGCTGGGGATGTAGCTCGGAGGTAGACTGCCCCCCGGGGTTCAATCCTCAGTACCAAAAAAAAAAAAAAAAAAAAGAAGTGCCTAAACTGCTCCTCCCCTGGTCTATGCATGACTGGCTCCCTCTTGTGGTTCAGTCCTTCTGTGATGTCATCCCTTCTCTCTCTCTCTCTTTTTTTTTTTTTTTGGTGGTATGGGATGGAACCCAGGGGCCTCTTACCTCTCGGGCTACACTTTCAGCCCTATTTTGTTTTATTTTTCTTATTTGGAAACAGGGTCTCGCTAAGTTACTGACAGCCTCACTAAATTGCTGAAACTGGCTTCGAACCTGTGATCCTCCTGTCTCAGCCTCCCAAGTGCTGAGATTATAAGCGTGAACCACCATGCCCAGCTCAAGTTTACCCATTTTAAGTATAAACTTTGCTGAATTTTAGTAAATTTGCGCGATCCTACTGCCACCACCACAGATCAGTTTTAGGACACTTTCATCACCACAGAAGGTTCTCCTGACTGTGTCCAAGCTGACTCGGCTCCCAACCCAACCCCAGGCAACCATTGATCTTTCTGTCTCTAAAGTTTTGCCTTTCCTATTTTATATATATATGGATTCATACAATATATAGTCTTCTGTGTCTGATCCCATCCACTTCTTAAATGCTTTTATTGTGAATAATATTTTACTCAATAGATATATAACATTTTATCCATCTGACAGTTGATAGAAAATTTTTCTCATTTAGGGGCTATTATGAGAATAATACTGCTATAAACATTTTTATATAAGTCTTTATTTTTTGTGTGTGTGGCACTGGGGATTGAACCTAGGGGCATTCTACATCTGATCTACACCCCCAGCCCTATTTTATTTTTATTGGGAAACAGGGTCTTGGTAGGTTGATGAGAGTCACTATTTGCTGAGGCTGTCCTCAAACCTGCGATCCTCCTGTCTCAGCCTCCCAAGTACTGGGGTTACAAGCATGCACCACCATGCCCGGCTTATATAAGCCTTTATATGGACATACGCTTTATTTATTTTTGGTACTGGGGCTTGAACCCATGTACATTCTACTTCCAAGCTACACCCTCAGCCTTTTTTTTTTTTTTTTTTGGTATGTGTGTGTGTGGTGCTGGGGATTGAATCCAGAGGCATTCTACCTCCAAGCTACACCTCCAGACCTATTTTATTTTTTATTTGGGAACAGGGTCTCGCTAAGTTGTTGAAGCTGGCCTCGAACCTGTAATCCTCCTGTCTCAGCCTCCCAAGTACTGGGATTACAGACATGCACCACCATGCCCGGCTTCAGTTGGGTTTTTAAATTTTGTATTTTGTAACCTCATTAAACACACCCATTAGTTATAGTATGTTTTTGGCTGTTCCCCCTACCCAATCCCCCTCCCCCCAGTGCTAAGAATAGAACCCAGGGCTTTACATATGCTAGGCAAGTGCTCTACCACTGAGCCACCTCCAGCCCTCATTTTTTTTTTTTTTTTGCGGTACCGGGGATTGAACCCAGGGGTGTTCTACCTCCGCGCTATACCCCCGGCCCTATTTTTTTATACTTTATTTTGAAACCGGGTCTCACGAAGTTGCGGAGGGCCTCACTAGGTAGAGAGAGAGAGAGAGAGAGAGAGAGAGAGAGAGAGCTAAGGCTGACCTTGAACCCGGATCCTCCGGTCTCCGCCTCCGAAAGTACTGGGATTACAAGCGTGCGCCACCACGCCCGGCTCCTCATTTTTGACAGATACTTTGCAGTTTGTTACATACAAGACCATATTCCCCAGGCCAGGCATGGTGGCATACGCCTATAATCCCCGTACTTGGGAGGCTAAGACAGGAAGATTGCAGGTTCGAGGACAGCCTCAGCAAGTAGTGAGACTCTCATCAACCTAGCAAGACCCTGTTTCAAAATAAAAATAAAATAGGGCTGCGGGTTGTAGCTTGGAGGTAGAATGCCTCTGGGTTTAATCCTCAGTAACACACACACACACACACACACACACACACACACACACAGACACGATGATCATATTGCCTGGGAATCACAACAGCTTTTAGATGCTTTGCTCACTTCATTTCAGTCAATACTCTCATTTCCTCTAGCACCCAATACCATAGCTCCCAAAGATCCACGTTTCTACGGGTGGGGTAGGATGCCCTTCAATTTCTCCTGAAGATTGGAGTGTTCCACTAACAGTAGTGATGCTCCCCAGCTATGGTAGTCAGCTATATCCATCTCTAGTACAAAGATAAATATGTCACAAGAAGAGCTGAGCCGGGCGTGGTGGCGCACGCTTGTAATCCCAGTACTTTGGGAGGCAGAGACCGGAGGATCCAGGTTCAAGGCCAGCCTCAGCTCTCTCTCTCTCTCTCTCTCTCTCTCTCTCTGTCTCTCTCTCTCTCTCTACCTAGTGAGGCCCTCCGCAACTTCGTGAGACCCGGTTTCAAAATAAAGTATAAAAAATAGGGCTGGGGGTGTAGCTTGGAGGTAGAATGCCCCTGGGTTCCATCCCCGGTACAACAACAACAACAAAAAAATGTCACAAGAACCATGTGCGCATGTACCCGGATCCTTTCCCTCTGCGCCTGAATGAAGGCTATACTCACCAGTTTAGATAAGTTTTCTATCTATAGTGATTTTTGCCTTGTCTGGTCTAATCTAATCTCATTTTATAGCTTTAATTTCAGGGCCTATTCTTATTTTTAATTTCCAGAGGACAGGTGTGTTTGTGCATGTGCAAGGTGTGGGGGTGATAGCTCGTGACCCCACTCGGTTATCATCCATCACTCAAGACACACTATGGCCAGTTAAACCCTTTAGAACTCTCTTACATGAGTCGCTATTAATCCATTTAGCCTCCAATGGATGTACCTACACAGTGGGCTTTTGGGATCTGTTTGGGACTCAGCTTCTTTTCTTACAGTTACCTCTTGTTAAGTTCAGCTCATTATTCCAGATCACTGAGATATTTTTGGATTCTGATTTTGCCATCCAGTGTTTTAGTCATCTCAACCAAATTCATGCTTTTTCCCATAACCAAGTACATTTTGAACAAAAAGGTCATGACCAGGTTAAATCGCTGTGGCACGTCATTGGAGACCTTCCCTCTGGTTGCTTCTGATCAGCAATTCCCACTCTTTAGGAATGGGTGCTCAGCTGGCTACACATTATCTTATCTGGGCTTCCTTTTATTGAACTGTAAAAGGAGAATAATTATAGTCCACCTCAGAGGACTGTTGTAAGGATTAAATGACATGACAAAATTTAAGGATTAAATTGCATGACTTGCCCTGTGCTTAGAGTGGTGCTTCCCAGAGTCACGCTCAGGAAGGTGATGCCGTGGTAGTCAGCTTTCCAGTACTATAACACATCCAAGATAAATCAGCTTAAAACGAGGAAAGGGAAGCCGGGCGTGGTGACGCACGCTTGTAATCCCAGTACTTGGGAGGCTGAGACAGGAGGATTACAGGTTCACGGCCAGCCTCAGCTACTTAGTGAGGCCCTCCACAACTTAGTGAGGCTGTTTCAAAATAAAGAATAAAAAATAGGGCTGGGGGTGTAGCTCGGAGGTAGAATGCCCCTGGGTTCAATCCCTATTGCCAAAAAAAAAAGAAGAAAAAAAAAAGAGGAAAGGGAGATGGGCGCAGTGGTGCACACCTGTAACCCCAGTACTTGGGAGGCTGAGACAGCAGGATCTCAGGTTCGAGGTCAGCCTCAGCAATTTAGCAAGACCCTGTTTCAAAATGAAAGGCCTAGGGGTACAGCTCAGAGGTAGAATGCCCCTGGGTTCAATCCCCAGTACAAAAAAAAAAAAAAAAAAAGAGGAAAGGTTTATTTTGACTCACGTTTTGGAGTCAAAACTGTGTACTTTGGGCCTGTGGTGGCGCATAATGGCGGAACACTTGGTGGAGCAAAACTGGTCATGACATGGCTAGGATGGGAAAGAGAGAAAGAGGAAGGGGCTGGGGGTCCCACCATCTCCTTCAAGAGCATACCCCCGATGACCTGGATGCCTCCCACTGGCCCTGGCTAGTTTCCAATTTCTCCCAGTAGCACCAAATTGGGTTCTAAGCTATAAACACAGGGACATCTATGATTCAAGCTAGCAGTCATTATGACTTGGGGAGACAGGGCTTTAGAGTTGCTTGTCTTTATCCTTGCCTTGTCATTTTCTAGCTGGGCATCCTCAGGCAAGTTATTTAACTCTCCGAACCTCAGGTTCTTCATCTTAGAGTAACTGTAAGAGCAGTGTCTTCTTTTTTTTTTTTCATTTTTTTATGGTCCTAGGAATTGAACCCAGGGGCATTCTACCTCTGAGCTACACCCCCAGTCCTATTTTATTCTTTATTTTGAAACAGGGTCTTGTTAAGTTGCTAAGGCTGGCCTCGAACCTGAGACCTTCCTATCTCAGCCTCCCAAGTACTGGGTTTATAAGTGTGTGCCACCATGCCCAGCTCAATTTCTTCTTTAAATTTTGTTGTGAGGATTAGATTATTTTTTTTATTTATTTTATTTATTTATTTTGTTTGCAGTACCAGGGATCGAATCCAGTGGCATTCTATCTCCGGCTATACCCCCAGCCCTATTTTTTTATTCTTTATTTTGAAACAGGGTCTCACTAAGTTGCGGAACTTAGCGAGACCCTGTTTCAAAATAAAGAACAAAATACAGGGCTGGGGGTGTGGCTCAGAGGTAGAATGCCCCTATGTTCAAACCCCAGTTGCGCAAAAATATAAATAAATAATAAAATAATCATCTTTTAGCCAGGCGTGGTGGTACACATTTGTAATCCCAGTACTTGGGAGGCTGAGACAGGAGGAGTGTAGGTTCAAGGACAGCCTCAGCAAGTAGTGAGACTCTCATCAACCTAGTGAGACCTTGTTTCAAAATAAGAATAAAACAGGGCTGGAGGGTGTAACTCAGAGGTAGAATGCCCCTGGGTTCAATCCCCAGAACCACAACCACCACCAAAAAAAAAGCAATTATAAAACTCAAAAGTTAAACTCAGAATAATTATTTAAATGTTTAATTAACATATGTTATGGCTAGAATATTAATTTTGGATTCATGTTATGATGCCCTAGACCTTTATGTGGTACATGCTGTATGCGCACTGTATGAGTTTATGAGAGCACTCTGGGGGCCTGGTCTTGGACACTTGTGTTCATTTCCTAGGTTTTGAATCATAGTTTGTCTTTTCTTTTTCTTTCTTTCTTCTTTTTTTTTTTTCAGTACTGGGGATTGAGTCCAGGGGCATTCTACCTCCAAGCTACACCCTCAGCCCATTTTTTTTTTCCCAGTGGTACTGGGTATTGAACCCAGGGGCATTCTACCTTCGAGCTACACCCCCACCCTGATTTTTTTTCTTATTTGGAAACAGGGTCTCGCTAGGTTGTTGAAAGTCTCACTATTTGCTGAGGCTGTTCTCGAACCTGCAATCTTCCTGTCTCAGCCTCCCAAGTACTTGGATTACAAGCATGCGCCACCACGCTCGACTATAGTTTGACTTATCGAAATGATCATGAAGGTACATCTGTATCTGTTTGTATCTCTGCCTTTTCCCTTGATGTCCTTGATGCTGAGAGTGGAGCTCAGGACTTCAGCCACCAATGGGGAAGCTGTTTCTACGGGCGACAGTCTGCCTCTCATGATCCTCGCTGTGATGCGGGCTCTGGGACTCACTGTGGTGGAAGCCAGACACTGTGGTGCCCATCACAACACTCCTTCTATGGGTCGGAAAAGAAATCCCCTGTCTCAAAGGTATAATTTCCTCAAAGCAGACAATTCAAAAGCTAAGGCCTTATGACAACTGAGAATAAAGACTTAATTTCTTGCTGTAGTTATTTCAAAATACTATGTGTCCGATTTCCTAATAAGTGGCTGTGTGCAAGTAATACAAAGTCTTGCAAGCCAAACACACTTGGTTTTTATTCTCTGTCCTTGTGCACTGTTTAAAAAAAATTTTTTTTGGAAGCTGGGCGTGGTAGCACACGCTTGTAATCCCAGTACTTGGGAGGCTGAGACAAGCGGATCACAGGTTCACAGCCAGCCTCAGCTACTTAGTGAGGCCCTCCACAACTTAGTGAGACCCTGTTTCAAAATGAAGAATAAAAAATAGGGCTGGATGTGTAGCTTGGAGGTAGAATGCCCCTGGGTTCAATTCCCAGTGCCACACACACACACACACAAAAATTGGAGCATATTACCTATCCTGTTTCTTTTTTAATGGTACTAGAGATTGCACCCAGGGGTGTTCTATCTCTAAGCTACACCCCAGCCCTATTTTTATTTTTTTTAAACAAGGTCTCACTAAGTTACTGCATGCTGGCCTCAAACCTGTGATCCTCCTGTCCAGCCTCTCTAGTACTGTGATTACAGACGTGTGCCACTGCTCCCAGCTACATTACCTATCTTTTTTTTTTTCTTGTGGTACTGGAAGTTGAACCCAGGGGCACTCTACCTCTGAGCTTCACCCTCAGCCCTATTTTATTTTTATTTTTTAAATATTTATTTATTTATTTATTGTACTGGGGGTGGAACCCAGGGGCCTTCTATCTCTGGGCTATATCCCCAGCCCTATTTTTTTATTTTTTATTTTTTTATTTTTTATTTTTTTATTTTTTATTTGGAAATAGGGTCTCACTAAGTTGCTAAGAGTCTCACTATGTTGCTGAGGCTGACTTCGAACCTGTGATCCTCCTGTCTTAGCCTCTCAAGTACTAGGATTACAAGCGAGCGCCACCACGCCCGGCTATTCCAGCCTTTCTAAATTTTTATTATTATTTTTAAATTTTGGAATAGGTGGCTTAATATCTTTCACTGACAGAGGAGGATTGCAGGTTCAAGGCCAGCCTCAGCAACTTAGTAAGATCCCGTTTCCAAATAAAAAATAAAAAGGGATGGGGGTTTAGCACAGAGGTAAAATGCCTCTGGGTTCAATCCTCAATATAAATTAAAGCAGGGTATGGTAGCACACACTTGTAATCCCAGCTACTTGGGAGGCTGAGGCAGGAGGATATATATATAATTTTTTTTGGTGGTACTGGGATTTTTAACCCAGGAACATTCTCCCTCTGTGCTATACCCACAGCCCCCTCCCTTTCGTTTTTGAAAGAGTCTTGCTAGGCTACAGAGAGTCTCGTTATACTGCTGAGGCTGTCCTTGAACCTGCGATCCTTCTGTCTCAGCCTCTCAAGTACTTGGATTACAGGTGTGCACCTCCACACCTGACTAATGTAATTTTTTAAGGAGCTGGGGATGTAGCCCAGGGGAAGAGCACCCCTGGGTTCAATCCCTAGTACTGTAAAAAAATGTCTATACAGCCGGGCGTGGTGGCGCACGCTTGTAATCCCAGTACTTTGGGAGGCAGAGACTGGAGGATCCGGGTTCACGGCCAGCCTCAGCTATCTCGCTCTCTCTCCCTCTCTCTGTCTCTCTCTCACTCTACTTAGTGAGACCCTCCGCAACTTCGTGAGACCCGATTTCAAAATAAAGTATAAAAAATAGGGCCGGGGACGTAGCGCGGAGGTAGAATGCCCCTGCATTCAATCCCCGGTACCAAAAAAAAAAAAATGTCTATACATGTCTGAAATGGATGATGACAGAGGCTGGAAGACTTGGGTCTAACTCAAAGATGCCAGTTGAAGCCAGGCATAGTGGTGCACACCTGTAATCCCAGTACTTGGGAGGCAGAGACAGGAGGCTCGCAGGTTTGAGGCCAGCCTCAGCAATTTAGTGAAACCCTGTTTCAGCCGGGCGTGGTGGCGCACGCTTGTAATCCCAGTACTTTGGGAGGCGGAGACTGGAGGATCTGGGTTCGTGGCCAGCCTCAGCTCTCTCTCTTTCTCTCTC
>PVJS01061171.1:0-11060 GCA_004027185.1 Glis glis | reverse complement strand
TCTCTCTCTCTCTCTCTCTCTCTCTCTCTCTCTCTCTGTCTCCCTGTCTCTCTCTGTCTCTCTCTACCTAGTGAGGCCCTCTGCAACTTTGTGAGACCCGGTTTCAAAATAAAGCATAAAAAATAGGGCCGGGGGTGTAGCGCAGAGGTAGAACGCCCCTGGGTTCTATCCCCAGTACCGCAAAAAAAAAATACAGTATCAAATTACTTTCCAATACCCAAATATTGCACATAATACTTTTTAGCCATTTGTAAAGTAGTATATTTATGTACTCGAGATTATTTTGATGATCACCATTATATTAGTCTTAAAACTAAATTACAAATGTTAATTTCTATTATGTTTTGTGCTTAATGTCCTCATAATTTAAGAACTTAGTTGATGGATTTATTATAGGAACAACTGTTATTACATGCTATTCTAAACAAAAATAACTTCAATGTGCTTATCTTATAGCTGAAGTTTTCGTGGTTAGTTTAGTTTTGCTTATACAAACTATTTTTAAATTCATTAATATAAACAATGCAATTGTTACTTTGCCATTATTAGTAATTTTGCTAAATTATCTTCTAAATTCAAAGTCTTTTAGATCCAGTCATAATTGCTCAACTGAAAGGCATTATAAGCCACAGGATACAGTATTCATATGGATCTCTAACTACAAAGACATCTGTTAGGTAATAAATCCAGGCATAAATAGATCATCAAATTGATTCATAAGATACATAGAGGACACTCTTATGACCTAGAATGTTAAATATCTGTCCAGTGTAGAGGACACACAGAACTATATTGTATCAATAAAATTACTGAGTGTCAATATAAAAACAAGGGGAAAGTTTTATAGAAATGAATTTATTTTTTATATATATTTTGGAACCAATTTATATGCAGTACATGAGGACATATTTTAATTAGAGAAATATTTTGCAATCTTAGAAACTAGATATTTAAATGAGAAATATGTGAGGTATTGATTACCTACTGGAACTTTGATAACTCCTGTTTCCTAAATGATAAAATAATAATTTTACAGTTAATATATATATATATGTACTTTAGAGGAAATTATTCCTATTTGAGGATATAAAATATCCAAATATATATATTTTCCAAAGTACAGAAAATTCTGCTTTGATCTAAAATATATGAGCAAAGATTAAAGAAAATATCTAAGGGACCAAAAAGCCAGTCTGAACAAGACAGAATAGACTTACCTCTTCCTACATCACTCACTCTCTAATACTCCAGTACCATTGTGAACCATGGGGATAAAGAAGGAGTATTCTGAAAAGTAGGAGAAAAAAACAGGGTTAAGGATTACTAGATGGTAGAGGTAATATTTAGATAGGGCCTCTTGTAACTTTTCATTAAAGCATAGGACTCATCATCTTCTGACTCCCTACCAAGCAACAGAAGACTGCCTGGGTATGCTTAATCCTTAATAATGTCAACTGAAGGGTCTGGCAGGCTCTGGTACCATCAAAGAGAATCAACCAAATGTCCAGCTTATGAAAAGCAACTCTCTCCCACCCAAAGACATCAGAAGATCAAGAACCAACTGCAAAGAGCCTTCTACCACTGTAAGCACTTGACCAGGAGGTACTCCTCTTCTTTGTGGACTAAAATAACCCTTTCCAGCCGAGCGTGGTGGCGCACGCTTGTAATCCCAGTACTTGGGAGGCTGAGGCCGAAGGATCTGGGTTCGCGGCCAGCCTCAGCTACTTAGTGAGGCCCTCTGCAACTTTGTGAGACCCGGTTTCAAAATAAAGGATAAAAAATAGGGCTGGGGGTGTAGCTCAGAGGTAGAATGCCCCTGGGTTCAATCCCCAGTACCAAAAAAATAAATAAATAAATAAAATAAATAAATAAATAAAATAACCCTTTCCCTCAGTTATAGAAAAAGCTGCAGCTGAGCAGCTTCTGCAGGATGCATCCCACCATACCAAAGTGCCCAGCCTGGACAATATTCTTTGCCCCTATGGACCACAGAATTCCTTCCACTTAGTAGAGATAGTACTAGCAGTGAGGACATTGGGAATCACTCTTCACTTCCTTAGGCCAAAAAATCCCTTCTACAATAATGAAATCCCAGACAGCGCAGAGACCTAGACATGGTGAGCTCCTCATGATAAGCATCAGATATGGGATATATTGTTTGCCCTCATTAGACAAAAACTTCCTCCCCTACCTAAAGCCATCAAATATCAGCCCTCGGGAAACTTTCTTCCACCCCATTAAGTACTGAAACAAGTAGTTTGTCATAAGTCACAAATATATATTACCTTGGTGAACCACTAAGAAAGCTATGCACAGAAATATGCTCAAAAATGTTACAACTGCATGGTGAAGAAATTCTAAAACTGTAAACGTAGCCAATAATAAGGCAAGAAAATAGAAACAGAAAAGAAAAAGAAAAGGAATAATAAAATTGCTGATTTAATCCATAACATAGCAACAATAAATTGCACTAAATAAAGATGATTTAGACAAATCAAGTGAGACACAGATTAGCAGAATAGGTTAAAAACAAACATAAAAAACACAAAAATATTGTTTCATACAGGATCACTTCAAGTATAGCAACATACATGGGCTGGAAGTAAAATTATGTGAAATTATATATCATATAAACATTAATTGCAAAGAAAAGCAAAAGTGACTATGTTAATACTAGATCAAGTAAACTTCAGAGCAAAATAATTACTACAGGAAAAGAAGGATGTTTTATGAAATATCCCTTGAAAATTTTGTTTTAGTATCTCCATTTCTTTAATAACTGAGGATGAAAATATAAATGGGCACAACTTTGGAAAAAAATTGGCATCAGCGGTTAGCATATAAGACAGGTTTATATACTCAAACACAGCTACCTAAGGAAAATCATACATTGGAAACCAGTCCCTAATGGACTGCAATCAAGAATCATCTCTTCTGTAGGCAGATGTATGCAAAAAAATTAATAAGATGCATGGAGCTGTGCATATCTTTTATTCCTTTCAAACTGAAAAGTCAGTTAAATCATACCCTTTTTCCAGGAAATAGGTAAGTGAAGGGATGAACGGAATAATAAAGTGATGGTATGCTTTTGGAAATCTTTTCACATGAAAGCATGATGAAAGAGAACATGTCTTCTCCCACAATAATCCCATCTTCAACAGCAACTGAATGTACCCTATAATAGCCGTGCAATCCCTATAAACTCGAACTTTCACTCTTCTAGCAAAGAGTTATCATTCAAGTGTTCATACTTGAAACATTTCTCTAATTTTAACTCATACCTAATTCGTCATTAAATGTCTATGTTAATTTTACCTACAAAATAATGTTGCAGCAATACAATGATAATAGCTCACATTTTGTGTGTGTGTGTGTGTGTGTGTGTGTGTGTGTGTGTGTGTGTATGGTACTGGGAATTGAACCCAGGAGCATTCTACCTCTGAGCTACCTCTCCAGCCCTATTTTATTTTTTATTTGGAAAACAGGGCCTCACTAAGTTCCTGAGTGTCTCACTAAATTTCTGAGCCTGGCCCAAACCTGTGATCCTCCTGCTTCAGCTTCCAAAGTTCTGGGATTACAGGGGTGTGCCATCATGCCAAGAGCACATGAGGTTTTAAGATCATATTTAAAACTATATATAACTGTGAAACAGCATTTCAACAATATAGAAATGCCTAAATTTTGAATACTGAAGCCCCTCCAATTATGACTGTTCCAGAGATAATATTAAATTTTCTCTCTTAATAGAGTTGAGTTCAAAAGAGTCAAATGCAAACATTCTTAAATGCAACTCCTATTTCTGGCCCATTTCCAGTTTATCAACCAATAATGATGACACTTATTCAAATGAAATATTTTTATTGTTTTATTTTCTTAACTTACACAACTTATAATTATACCTCTGATCAGGCTATCAACCACAAAAGTAGCCTTCTAACTAATATACACTAGTCTGTTCTACCTCTCACTGATACCCATTCTTTTCAATGTTAATAAGGAGCTATGTTCTTCACAATCTCAGCTAATAGCCATCATTGCTCTTAAGGTACATGCAAAAGTCATCAGTATGGATTAATTTATCTCTCTTAGTATATTCTGCCACTGCTTTTATTTTCAGGTTGGACTGTGCACTATCTCTTTAACTTGGTTTAGTTCCTCATCCTTACCAAACTTCACTGATGAGAGACAGAAAGAAGGTGTAAAGTATGAGCAAGAGAAGGAGATTAAGAAGGAAGAGGGAGGAGAAAAGAAGGGAAGGAGGAAGAAAAGGAGGAGGATAAAAATGTAATAAAGGAGTGAACACACACTTGAGGTATGGAGAAATTTCTCTGTAAGCTACAATTCTAAAAAGCACACGGTGCCAAGTCTTAAGGGAAGTCTCACAGTCCTAACTTGAAACTGAATAGAAATCTTTAAATCACCTGCCTCAAAACCAGTTATGTGAGCAACCCTTACAGATCAACAAAAATCACTTTGGTGCTGCACTGCATAGTGTCTCCTTGTAGCAGCTGCTCCAGTTATCAGGTTGGTGTATTGGCATCATTTTAACTATCCAGTAGATTTTCTTAAAAACTGAATATGTGGCATTTTGCCTGTCTTCCAAGTTTCCTCATATACATTCTGAATTAAATAATTATTTTATTGTCTTAAATTTAGTAAATTATTATAAATAAATGATCATAGGAAATTTGGATCAGAGACTTCTGTAGAAAGCAGGACCTATAGAGATCTAGGACATAATCTTATAAATATTTTTAAATCATCATTCTTTGTCCCTGAAGATAACTTGAATTGGAATTTAAAAAGCAGTTTTTGTTAATAGAAAGATCAACAAAAGCCTGGGTAAAATCAATGAAAAGAGCCTGCTTTCCCTATGTGGAGGCTGAGCTAGATTGGATCATTTCTTTCAGTTCTGACCCAGCTGTTCATCATGCCTTGAAATTTCCACCAACATAGTATATTGTGTTGTGAAATCATAAAATACTGTTAAAAACATGGTTGAAAGACTCCACACAGAGTTGGAAAAACTTAGAGTACTGTCACCATAGTACAAGATTTTATCAAATTGCTTCTCCCACTTACTCATGTCAAAGATATACCATACCTAAACTGCCATTAAATTCCAGTTAAATGGCCGGGCGTGGTGGTGCACGCTTGTAATCCCAGTACTTTGGGAGGCGGAGACCGGAGGATCCGGGTTCCCGGCCAGCCTCAGCTCTCTAGCTCTTTCTCTCCCTGTCTGTCTGTCTGTCTCTCTCTCTCCTTAGCGAGGCCCTCCGCAACTTTGTGAGACCCGGTTTCAAAATAAAGTATAAAAAAAAAAAAATAGGGCCGGGGGCGTAGTGCGGAGGTAGAACGCCTCTGCATTCAATCCCTAGTACCGCAAAAAAAAAAAAAAAATTTTTTTTCAGTCAAAAAGCCCAATGAGGAAAGAAAATTCTGACTTAAACAAAAACATAGAAAGAAAAGGCAATTTACATGATTGACAAAAACACTACCATAATATATCTGTACAAAATGTAATTGTATAAATAAGCATTTACAACTGAGTCTCATTCCCTTTTAAAGGTAATTTCATATAATCTAATAATGAAATGGTAAAGAATGTAGTGTATACATTTTTATAAAATAATCAAATATAACCAAAGTATTTAGAAATTATTTTTCTATTTATTGGGTAGATAGCCTCATATCTCTTTTTCCTTTTCTATGGGTAGTTCTGCATCCACTGAAAAAGAGATTTTCCTGACCCCATTTTCACTGGTCTGCTTTCTCTACAAATAGCAAAGGTCTAGTTATTATTAGCAGCGCCCAATAGACCTACAGGTGAAAGGATTATTGAATATGGCATACATTTTGTTAGGAAAAGGCACTAGAGAAAAATACAGCTGCAGGGTTATTATAAAAATACGCTTTTGCTTAAAGGCAAATTGCAAGGAAAAATTTTTCTTCTCCATTTTAATTAGGAAATTCTGGTCATATTTTACATGAAAAACACTTCAAGTGGTGGGGGAAATGAGTGGAATTTAGCAACAAATAGTTTTTAAAAGAACCTTTTAAGATATTTTGTTGGTCTCTCGAAGTTCTACCAGCTGGTTTGAAATTACAGAAATGCTGTAGGATGTATCATTCTGGCACAGATGAATTACTTGGAACTTTAGTGGAGCAGGATCAAAGGCTGACAAGGGGCTCTACTTAGGAGATAAAGAAAGTATAATAGGGTTGTGAAGTTTTATTTGAGATCATTTCCTTATCTCCCAAAGACTGAATAAAACTTTTGAAAAATCAGCAATCCAAAGCAATCCACTTTCCTCTGACCTGAGTTTCCATAAGCCAACTGTGGCAGTTCAATACTTTGATTTGCTTGGGGGGAAAAAAGGGAAGAAGAAGAAAAGAGAGAAAAAAGTCTGGCTTGCTGTATGAGGCAAAGAAAACTCTGTGGGATTTGGAGTGAATTATTTACTCAAAGGTGCTTTTAACTAAAGATTTCTTGTGTCATATGCACCATATTCTTATGAAAATAATGAATAGATTTCACATTAATATAATGATTCATACCAATACAATTTATATCATTAAAATAGTTATATTATTAGATACATGATTTCTATAGATAAAAAAGACTAAAATACAATTTAAAATATACAACAATCCACTCAATCATAACATGATATTTAATGACATTTTTCACATACAAATCAAACAATTCTTGATGGAGCCAGGCACAGTAGTACATGCCTATAATGCAAGTACTTGGGAAGCTGAGACAGGAGGATAATAGGTTTGAGGCCAGTGCATGGTAACTTAGCTAGACTATGTTTAAAAAATAAAAAATAAGCCAGGAGTCGTGGCCACGCTTGTAATCCCAGTACTTGGGAGGCTGAGACCGGAGGATCTGGGTTCGCAGCTAGCTTCAGCTACTTAGTGAGGCCCTCCGCAACTTAGTGAGACCCTGTTTCAAAATAAAGAATAAAAAATAGGGCTGGGGGTGTAGCTCAGAGGTAGAATGTCGCTGGGTTCAATCCCCAGTACTGCAATAAATAAATAAATAAATGAGTAAATAAATAAATTAATAATAAAATAGGGCTGTGAGTTTACCTCAGAGGTGAAACACCCCTGCATTCACTACCAAGTACCACCAAAAAAACCCCAAATAAATAAACAAACAAACATACAAAAAAAACCACCCAGGAATTAAAGAAAACACTTGGTGGACTGCACAGGTTTCTTTTTACCCCTTCTGATATATTTTCCATGTAACTTCTTAAAGGGGTCAAATCTTTCTTATACGGGTCCATTTCCTATTATTTGAAATAAATCTGCTTGCACATTAATTATCCCCACTTTTTACACTATAATTAGGCATGTTTTATCTAAATACATTTTATATGCATCTATTTAAGTATTTCCTTACTAAAAATGAAATAAAACAAATTTCATGACTTCTGATTTGCCATCCTTATTGATATCACCCTTTGTTTTCATGTTAATAAACTATGATTAGAAAGAGAATTCTATACCCTTTTCTCTTTCTTTGTTTCTCTCTCTCTCTCTCACTCTCTCTCTCTCTCTCTTTCTCTTTCTTTCTTTCTTTCTTTCTTTGCAGGGCAGAAACCCTGGGGACAGGAGGGATTAAAAAAGGCCATCTTATCACCTTCTATGAAGTGAGCAGAAAGGTGAGAGACTGGTGGGTGCCAGGAGATCAGGGCCCAACAGCACATAAGGTAACAATTCAAATTAAGGATTAAAATTGGTCAAAAGACATTGGTTGCCCAAAGCCCAATTCTGACCAATCATAAAAGTAGATGGGCAACCTCGGTAAGGTTTAAAAGCTTACCTCCCAAGAGCTTCAGTTGGTTACCCACTCAGGAACCCCGCCCTCTGGAAGCGTCTTTCTGTCTCTCACAGGTCATGTTGGCTTGGGGAGAAAGCAGGGGGTGTAATTGATGGCACTTGGTCTCCGCAAAACCTGGGTAGTGTCCAGAAGACATCCACTGGACATTAAGGCCGGTCAAATCCCTTAGGGTGGACTGCAGCTCTCTTCGGTAGATTGCATGGGCTTTGGGAGAAAGCAATTCACAACTGACACCAGACTTGGGCAATTCTAAGTAGTGTCTAGAAGGCAGCTGCCAGACACAAGCGTCCCCATTGCCCAAAAGGGTGATCTTACTCTTTTTTCCTTCCATTCTCTTTACAATAAACCCCCTGCTTGCCTTTCTTTTGTCTGCAAGTGTCATTCTTCATACTTTGTAAATAAGAATCCTGGTAAGTAAAATAGTCCTTTCATCTTTTGGGGGCTCGACAGGGAGACTCCACAGAAGAGTGAGTAACTGCGGACTCTCTCAGTTCTATACAGATCTCAGGACTCTATAAAATGTTTTGTACAACCACCAAATTGATCTGCTTGATATGGCTAGAGAAATGTAGGTTTGGTTCAGACCTAACTTCCTCCTTCCCTCAAGGCTTTGACCAGTTCTGATTTAATTTTAAAATTACCTCAGCCATGGTAATTAGAGTATATGTCCCCATTTTATTTATTTTTTCTTATCGGTTCTGCACACTGCACACAGTTAGTTATCCCTCCACTCCCTGTGCATGAGGGAATAATAACACACTATGGAATAAAACGCCAGGTGTCTCAAGAAATCAGAAGTTTAAATTGTCCTTTTGGGTATCTGGCTTACTCTAAGGGGAGAAACAAATTTTGGGTGTATGCTACACTGCAGAGTGCACATTGCTGTGGCTTCTTCCAGAAACTTATTCTCCACTAACATAGGTTCTGGGCTTATCAGGATGCCCCAGAACTAAGATGAAATTCCCATAAGGGCTAAAAGAGACCACAGGCAGGCAATAGACAGTGCAGCTACCACCGGTACATATGCATGTGTGACTGGAGGTTGAAAACAGATGCTGACCCTAGGTCTCACTGTCAACCACCACGGGACATAGATACATGTGACCAGTGGTCAAAACAGGTGCTCCATGCTTCGCTGGTAACCATGAATGAATCCAGAAGACCCATCTACTGACTCTACCTCTCACTGATAATCATGGATTAATCCTGTAGACTCATCCTGCCCATGGCCATGCATGGATGGAAATCAGGTTGAGGATCTGAACAGCATGCTTCAGGGCAGACAGTGAGAGGAGTTAAAAGGATGCCTTTTTCTCCTCTTTCAGATGGGAAACTCCCAATCTACCAAGTCCACTAGCATCTTTTTAGATTATATTTTACAAAACTAAAGAAAAAATACCATCTGTTTCTGTGCATGAGTTTGGTAGTATAGATTAAAAAATGAGAGAGGATAGCCACCAGAAGGAAATGTAAACAATGACACATCTTACAGCTGGAGCGGTTTTGCAGGAGTAAAGGGTCTAAAGTTTGTATTAAGGAAAATCCAAAGCTATGCCAGCAAATCAGATGCGGCCTATCTGGCCACACTAACAGATAACAACTTGCCACATCACCAGAGCTCAAAAGGACAAAAATAATTATTTAAAGGTTTTTTTAAGGCACATTAAATTCATTTATTCTATGTTTGAAACAATTAGGATTTCTTAAGACTTTCATCTTTTATGTGGTAAAATTTTATAAAAACAAGCCCAGAGAGAAAATTTGACATTTTATTAAAATAGTTTCCTGTTTCCTGCTGTGTTTATTTTCTATATCTAAAACATTTAGGTATAGCATTTTAGATATTTGTTGTTCCAAAGTGTACAGGAATTATAAGATACAAAACATAAAACACTTTACTAAGCTAATGACATCTAATCAAAAGTAGGAATAGCAATAGTCTTTCCAGGTTTATACTTATATGTTCCTAATTGCATTATGACCATCATCTTTAGGCAAAGATACAAATGAGATTTTTTTGTACCTGATAATTCTGTTCTGTGTTTTTCTTATAAAACAGTGTAACTGATGTTTGTTAACTTTTAACACACAAATAATGTTTTTAGATGATAGCTGTCACCTGCAAGACAGCTTAAAAGGATTGGTGAAACTGACTTTCTGGGTGTTCAACAACTGAGACTTCAGGAAAAATCAGGAAATAAAAGGGCTAAGAAAAAAAAAAACCAATATTTTGGCCCTCACTTTCCAAGGTCAAATAGGACCCAGAGGATAATGGGATATTGCTAAGTGTCTTGCAACTCTGGTAAGTCATGAAGGCCCCAGACACTGGGATCCACCAGCACATATTCTGAAAAATAGAGGGCCATTGGAGAGGGAAATGCACCCTATGCTTCAAGGGAAGCTAAATGATCAGCAAGACCAGGACCTGTCCTGGCAGATGGCAAAACTTATATAGGAAAAGCCTCACCAAGTTCTTAAGAGCAACCCTGAGGAGAATTAACTAACCTTAACAGAAAAATAATGTTTTAAAAAACTTATGTTTATCCAAAATAGGGCTACCTGTTTGGTCTTGAACACCCAACAAAACAGTATAACCAGAGGCAAATATGCTATTTCAGGGGTAACAAAAATGGAGCTATACTGAAGCCATTTATAATAATACTTCTACCTTTATAATCACAGAAGAAATAAGATATGACACTAATGCCCCAAATCTCCCTCCAGTTAAGTCCTCATAAGATGCTGTAAAGTTAAACCTGTTGTTCTTGATGTTTTACAGGTCCAGGACCATCAGACACTAAAGGGGATATTCCTATTCCTATAAGCTCCTAGAGGGTCCTGTTCAAAATCCTAAACACACACACACACACACACACACACACACACACGCACACACAACAAAAAAACAAACCTGTTTAAGCTAAGTTAAAGATAATATGCCGGGCATGGTGGCACACGCTTGTAATCCCAGTACTTTGGGAGGTGGAGACTGGAGGATCGGGGTTCGCGGCCAGCCTCAGCTCTCTCTCTCTCTATCCTTGTCTCTCTCTCTCTCTCTCTCTCTACCTAGTGAGGCCCTCCGCAACTTCGTGAGACCCGGTTTCAAAATAAAGTATAATAAAATAGGACTGGGGGTGTAGCGCGGAGGTAGAACGCCCCTGGGTTCAATCCCCGGTACCGCAAAAAAAAAAAAAAAAAAAATATG
>PVJS01061170.1:0-11060 GCA_004027185.1 Glis glis | reverse complement strand
TTTTATACTTTATTTTGAAACCGGGTCTCACGAAGTTGCAGAGGGCCTCACTAAGGAGAGAGAGAGAGAAAGAGAGAGCACGCGCAAGAGAGGAGGCTGGTGGCGAACCGGATCCTCTGGTCTCCGCCTCCCAAAGTACTGGGATTACAATCCTGCGCCACCACGCCCGGCCAGTCCTATTTTTTATTGGGTCTCACTAGGTTGCAGAGGGCCTCACTAAGTAGCTGAGGCTGGCCGCAAACCAGATCCTACTGTCTCAGCCTCCCAAGTATTGGGATTACAAGTGTGTGCCACCACACCCGGTTTATTATTCTTTATTTTGAAACAGGGTGTCACTAAGTTGCAGAGGGTCTCACTAAATAGCTGAGGCTGGGTGTGATGGCGCAAGCTTGTAAATCCAGTACTTGGGAGGCTGAGACCAGAGAATCCGGGTTCGCAGCCAGCCTGAGCTACTTAGTGAGCCTTCTGCAAATTAGTGAGACCCTGTTTCAAAATATAGAACAACAAATAGGGCTGGGCGTGTAGCTCAGAGGTAGAATGCCCTTGGGTTCAATCCCCAGTACCGAAAAAAAAAAAATAGGACTGGGGGTGTAGCTTGGAGGTAGGATGCCTCTGAGTTCAATCTCCAGTACCTCAAAAAAAAAAAAAAAAAAGAATAAAGACTAGGGATGGGGAGGCGGAGACGGGAGGATCTGGGTTCGCGGCCAGCCTCAGCTCTCTCTCTCTCTCTCCCTGTCTCTCTCTCTCTCTCTCTATTTAGAGAGGTCCTCCGCAACTTCGTGAGACCCGGTTTCAAAATAAAGTATAAAAAATAGGGCCGGGGGTGTAGCGCGGAGGTAGAATGCCCCTGCGTTCAATCCCCGGTACCGAAAAAAAAAAAAGACTAGGGATGTACCTTAGTGGTACAATATTCCTGGGTTCAATTCCCAGTACCCCTTCCTCAAAATATAGGCCTCAAATACATTCTCTATGTGGGTGGTTCTTTAGAGCTTTCAAAGAAATATTACATTAGCAACTCTAGCCTCACTTTACAGATGAAGAAACTGGGGCTGTAAGAAGTGAAGTGAATGGCTCAAGGTCACAAAGCCAGGAATTAGTAGCAAAAGACTATGTCCAGCTCACTGAGACTCTGCCTGGCCTCTTTTCTTCTAATAATGGGAGGAGGGTCTAAAAGGTGGGCATCTCTGACGATGTAGCTCAGTAGTAGGGTGCTAGCATGTGTGAGGACCTGACTTCAATCCCCAGTACCCTAAAAGAAAGAGAAAACAAAACAAAAAACCCCGGGCATCATTCACATTTTTTTCTTTTTCATCATTCACCTTTTATTCAACCAAAACAACAATCTCTTCTTTGCAGAGAAGGACTAAACTGGATGGCTGAATGGCAAGAACTGAATGAGAGCTTTTATAGGTCTTCCTGACCTGGTCTCCTAGAGTGGGTTTTAGGTAGTAAATTTCATGAGTGAGTGCATTCTTGCTTGGCTATGAGTGTTGGCTTTGGGCTTTGTCACTGTGGTTAACCTGAGCCTCAATTCGATTGTAAAATGGAGAGCTGTTTGGAGCATTGTTAGGATAAAGCAGGAAATAGTCCCAGTTGAAGGTAGCTGTTATTATTGTTCTATTCTGCGGTGAGAGTATCAGATTCTCGAAGGGGTTCTTAACCTAGAAAGTCTGAAAACAGATGGCACTGGTGTTTGGGAACTGTTGGTAAACCATCCTTACCTAAAATGAAGCAGCACTGTAAAGTGGACTGCCATTGGAATCAGGCAGTCCAAGTTCTGCTAACTTGTTCCTCTTACTGGGTGTATGTCCCTATCACTATGAACTACATTATGATGTGTGACTCTAATGCACCAATAAAAGTATAAAAAAGAAAAGAGCTGGGAGTGGTGGTGCACGCTTATAATCTCAGTACATGGGAGGCTGAGACAGGAGGATCGCAGGTTCACGGCCGGCCTCAGCTACTTAGGCCCTCTGCAACTTAGTGAGACCCTGTTTCAAATTAAAGAATAAGCAATAGGGCTGGGGGTGTTGCTCGGAGGTAGAATGCCCCTGGATTTAATACCCATTACTGCAGGGGAAGAAAAAAGAAAGAAAAGGAAAAGGGAGATGGTGGTGGTCCAGGTTGGCAGTCCCAATGCAGCCGGAGACGGCTTCAGCAGCGAGGGTTAGGACGTTCGGGAAAGCCAGGCCAGCGCGGAGCCTCCGGGAAGACTACATCTCCCAGCTTGCCTCGCGCGCCGGACAGCGCCCTACGCTCTGGCTCGCGAGCCTCCCCGGCCCAACCTCCAGTTACTGTCTCTCGCGAGAGGACGGGCCGCGCCGGCGGTAGCGATAGCGAGCAGTGGTGGTTGTGGTGGTGGTGGCGGCCGAGACGGCGGCGGCCATTTTGGTGAGGCCTCGGGAGCGGCGGCGGCAGTTCGCTGGGAGTAGCGTCTTCCTTTTTTCTACCCCACTGCCGGCGTCTCTGTGCCGTGAGAGGAGGCAGTGGAGACAAGGCGGTGCCAGTAGCCACGGTCCCCAGGGAAATTTAAAGGCCGTGAAGGCGGCGGCCAAGAGGGGGCCCTCCCCCCTCCACGGCGGGAGGGGGGGTGGTGCGCACGCCCCCGAGGACGCAGGTAAGGAGAGGGAGACAAGATGGCGGACCCCCACAGTTCCCCCTCCCCTGACGGGTGACTGCGCGCGCATCTTTCCGCCACCGCCTCCCTCCCACCTTCCCGGGGTGCTGCGCGCGCACCTCCAGCCGGGGCCCCGGGGCCGGTGCGCGAGGCTGTCGGCGCGCGCCCATAGAGACAGACTGAGGGGGCCAGTCCGGCCGGCGTTGGGCCCCGGCGAGTCTCCGCTCCCCGCCCGCCCTTCTGCGCACGCGTGCCTGAGCGAGCGAGCCCTGAGAGGACGGACCCAGGTGCGCTCCTGCCCGCCCACCAGCCCCAGTCCCCCTCGGGGGCGCGCGGGAAGAGGAAGGGGGGCGTGGGACGAGCAGCCGGGGCGCGCGCCCACCATATCCAGTCAGTGGACCAGGACTTGGCGGCACGAACCCTCCCTTCTCTCAGCTTTTCGCGGCCTGGTGATGGGGGCTCCCTGACGGGCGTGGACGAGGGGACTTCCAGTCTTGCGGACCCTTGTGTGCGTGGGTTTGGGTTCTGGCGGGAGCCCCCGGGCCGTGCACGCAGCCGGCTCACTCCGCCTCCAGCCGCGCACGCGCGGGCCCCTCCCCCAGTCTGGCGCGCACGTTGGGTGGGGTGGGAGCCTAGGAGGGGGCGGGGCCATCTTAGGGCTAGTGGCAAGTTGGGCAGAGGTCAGGGGTCACGTTGGGTCAGTCTGCTGGGTGAGGTTGGGAACGGTAATGAACACTGACGGGGGTCAAGAGTTCAGGCTTCTTGGTTCCTGGTGAGCTTCGTTCCTGGGAATCTTACAGAGGGACTGAATCAAAGGCCTCACCGAGGTTAAGGAATTTCCTTAAACACGGGGAAACACTTCCGGGCCTTTTGTGGGTTAAACCTACTTGTTTCCGGAGCATGGTTCTTCGCTGTGCGACCTTTCTCATATCTGACTGCTCTTTAGTGCCTTGCTTTTAGTACTTGGGTTTGGGGAATGTCTCCTGGCCCAAATACAAGATTCAGGGTCCTACCTTGAGTCCTGGGTAGATTCTGCTGTGACCAGCATGACTGTTTACTCTTCTTGGGAATTTTCCTCCCTTATTTGACTGTTCAGTCCACTGGAAAGGCCAGCAGGCTGCCAGGAAGCCAGCATCTTTTTGAGTTTGGACACCTATTTGTTTTATTTTTTGTCTTTCATTCTGGAGTTGAAGCCTTTCCCATTTAAGCTTTTAAACTTTTTTTTTTTTTTGGCTTTACTTCCCTGTCCCTACCCCCAGCCAGAATCTTAATGTCCCTATGGAACTGTTTTTATGAAACATGATTTGCTTTTATTTTTCTGAATGTGAGCTTTTCTTACTGTGGAAACTGATTTAGGTATATTTAAAAGGCTCTCAAAGCCAGGTGTGGTGGCGCACGCTTGTAATCCCAGTACTTGGGAGGCTGGGACCGGAGGATCTGGGTTCGTGGCCAGCCTCAGCTACTCGTGAGGCCTTCCGCAACCTAGCGAGACCATTTCAAAATAAAGAGAAAAAAAAAAATAAATCGGGCTGGGGTTGTAGCTCGGAGGTAGGATGCCCCTGGGTTCAATCCCCAGTACCAAAAAAAAAAAAGGCTCTCAAGCCAGGCATGGTGTCAAATGCTTGTAATCCCAGTACTTGGGATGCTGAGACAGGAGGGTTGCAGGTTTAAAGCCAGCCTTGGTAACTTGGCCAGGTCCTCCAGAACTAAGTGAGACCCTGTTTCCAAACAAGAAGTAAAATTGGAGCCAGGCATGGTGGTGCACTCTTGTAATCCCAGTACTTGGGAGACTGAAACAGGAGGATCACAGGTTCGCAGTCAGCCTCAGCTACTTAGTGAGGCCCTCCTCAACTTAGTGAGACCCTGTTTCAAAACTAAAGAATAAAAAATAGAGCTGGGAGTGTAGCTCGGAGGTAGAATGCCCCTGGGTTCCATCCCCAGTACCATAAAAAAAAAGAAAGAAAGAAAACTGAGCTGGGTGTGGTGGTGTACCCTTGTAATCCCAGCACTTGGGAGGCTGAGACGGGAGTATCGTAGGTTCTTGGTCAGCCTCAGCTACTTAGTGAGGCCCTCCGCAACTTAGTGATACCCTGTTTCAAATAAATAAAAAAGAAATAGGGCTGGGGGTGTAGCCTGGAGGTAGAATGCCCCTGGATTCAATCCCCAGTATTGCAAAAAAAAAAAAAGAAAGAAAATCGGCCTGGGGGTATAGCTCAGAGTAGAATGTTCCTGGGTTCAATCCCCAGTGTCCTCCCCCCACACAAAGGCTCTCAAAGCTGCAGTAAAAAATAAACTCTGGTGGATGTTGGCAAATGTGGTTTGGTTTCTCATTGCAGTTTTCCTTCCATTCTGCTTGGTTTAGGTGTGATTCCCCTCAGTACGGCGGCACCGTGGAAGTGCAGACTTTCACACGGGGTGTGGTCTCAGCTCACACAGGTGAGGTTTCAGATACCATTTTGTATATTAATGCTAATGGGAGAAAATGTACATGAAAATGAGATAAATTATAGGTCAGTACTTGTAGGTTTTTGTCTAGAGAACTATGGGAATATTTGCATGTGAATTTTTTGTGGAAGGTTTGATGATAGTGGTATAACAACAGAACCTGGGCTGGAAATGAAGAAGATAGAGTCCCCCTTGCTCCACCAGTGGAGAGTAGCAAGTTCTCCATGGATTTAGCATGAGACTTTCTGGGATTAAATTCTGCCATTTCCTTAATGTGTGACCTTATTCAAGTCATTTCCTAATTTATAAAAGATAATACTGGAATGTAATCTCTGTCTAGATTGGGAATCTTTTATACATGACTTTGTTCTCAGTGTGTAGAAGTAAATGTTTTGTATGGTATAAAATGTGACTGGTTCATAGAGTAGATTTGAGGATTTAAAAACATATTAAGTAGGCTGAGCGTGGTGTCGCACGCTTGTAATCCCAGTACTTGGGAGGCTGAGACTGGAGGATCCAGTTCGCGGCCAGCCTCAGCTACTTAGTGAGGCCCTCCGCAACTTCGTGAGACCTGGTTTCCAAATAAAGACTAAAAAATAGGGCTGGGGGTGTAGCTCGGTGGAAGAATGCCCCTGGGTTCAATCCCCGGTACTGCAAAAAAAAAAAAAAAATCAAGTGCTGGGTGTGGTGGTGCACGCTTATAATCCCAGTACTTGGGAGGCTGAGACTGGAAGATCCGGGTTCGCAGCCAGCCTCAGCTACTTAGGCCCTCTGCAATTTAGTGAGATCCTGTTTCAAAATAAAGAGTAAAAAACAGGACGGGGGGGGGTATAGCTCGGAGGTAGAATGCCCCTGGGTTTAATCCCTGATACCGCCAAAAAAAGAAAAAAAAATCAAGTAAGTTCTTCTTTTTTTTTTTTTCGATACCGGGGATTGAACGCAGGGGCGTTCTACCTCCACACTACACCCCAGGCCCTTTTTTTTTTTTTTTTTTTTGGTGGTACCGGGGATTGAACCCGTGGGCGTTCTACCTCTGCGATACACCCCTGGCCCTATTTTTTATACTTTATTTTGAAACTGGGTCTCACAAAGATACGGAGGGCCTCATTAAGTAGAGAGAGAGACAGAGAGAGAGAGAGAGAGAGACAGAGAGCTGAGGCTGGCCGCGAACCCGGATCCTCCGGTCTTCGCCTCCCGAAGTACTGGGATTACAAGCGTGCACCACCACGCCCGGCAAGTAAGTTCTTCTTAAAGTATATAGTAAATGCTCAAGAAATGTAGGCTATTAATATTGTACCTTTAGTGCTTTCCTGGTTCTTAAAGATTTATTTAGAGTCTGATATGGTGGTGCACACTTGTAATCCCAGTAATTGGGAGGCTGAGACAGGAGGATCGCAGGTTCATGGCCAGCCTCAGCTACTTAGTGAGGCCCTCTCTGCAACTTAGTGAGACCCTATTTCAAAATAAAGAATGAGAGCCGGGCGTGATGGCACACGCTTGTAATCCCAGTACTTGGGACGTTGAGACCAGAGAATTCAGGTTCGCGGCCAGCCTCAGCTACTTAGTGAGGCCCTCTGCAACTTTGTGAGACCCAGTTTCAAAATAAAGAATATAAAATAGGGCTGGGGGTGTAGCTCGGAGGTAAATCACGTGCCACCACGCCCAACTTAAATAAATCTTTTTTTTTTTTTTTTTTTTGCAGTACTGGGGATTGAACCCAGGGGCATTCTACCTCCAAGCTACACCCCCAGCCCTATTTTTTTTTGCGGTACTGGGGATTGAATGCAGGGGCGTTCTACCTCCGCGCTACTCCCCCGGACCTATTATTTTTTTTATGCTTTATTTTTGAAACCGGCTCTCACGAAGTTGCGGAGGGCCTCGCTAGGTAGAGAGAGAGAGAGAGAGACAGACAGACAGAGAGAGAGAGGAGAGAGGAGAGAGATCGATCGATTGATTGATCGCATGCACGCGCATGTGTGCTGAGGTTGGCCGCGAACCCGGATCCTCCGGTCTCCGCCTCCCAAAGTACTGGGATTACAAGCGTGCGCCACCACACCCGGCTCCCAGCCCTATTTTTTATTTTTATTTTGAAACAGGGTCTAAGTTGCGGGGGGCCTCACTAAGTAACTGAAGCTGGTGGTGAACCCGAATCCTCCAGTCTTAGCCTCCCAAGTACTGAGATTACAAGAGTGCACCACCACATCCGACTTATTCTTTATTTCGAAACAGGGTCTCACTAAGTTGTGGAGGGCCTAAGTAGCTGAGGCTGGCTGCGAACCCGGATCCTCTGGTCTCAGCCTCCCAAGTACTGGAATTACAAGCGTGCGCCATCATATCCTGCTGGCATGTGCCTTTAAGCCCAGTACTTGGGAGGCTGAAACAGGAGGATCACAGGCTCTATGTCAGCCTCAGCAACTTAGTGAGGCTCTCTGGAACTTAGACCCTGTTTCAAAATAAAGAATGAAAAATAGGGCTGGGGGTATAGTGTGGAGGTAGAATGTCCCTGGGTTCCACCCCCAGTACCACCAAGAAATAAAAATAAAAAAAATTTATTTAATCTCATTTTCTTTTTCTATCCTATTTTAGGTGCTCCAGAGACTGGTGGACCTGAGCGGAGGCTGGGACGCCCTGGTGGGCCCCGGGCCCTGGAAGGCGGGTCCCGGTGGCTGGTGGCCCAGAATGAGGCCAGCTCCCAGCATGCCCTGCAGCCGGACACCAGCCCCTCGGCTTGCAGCAGTGGTGATAACGGCCCAGTCATTCTTCAGGCATCCAACGAGGAGCCTGGGAGTGGGACCATGCAGAGCAGCCCCTCCTCTGCTCATCCTCAGCTCCCAATCCTACAGACACAGGTTTGAAAGTGGGGAGAGTTTTTCCTCTGCTTCTGCTTTATGAATTGCTGGTTTTTAGGCAGAAGCATTCTGGCAGAACCTAGCTACCTGGGTAGCTGAGTCTAGAGAATCTTTTGGTGAACTGGGTTGCAGTATGTCAAGCCTGTTGGATACTCACAATTCTATTTGCTGTTAACATAATACTGACCTTCAAGAGTGTAGAAGCTTCCTGTTATGTGAAAAAGGTTGTAAAAGGCCAGGTTGGAAATGGAAGTTAGGCAACATGTTTCTAAGACTATATGCTTTGCCAATAGTTTGACCTCTTTGGGAACTAGAACAGCCTTATGTATGGCATTCATTCTTTCCTCATAATATCAAGGAAGCATGTAAGGTAGGAAAGGAACCAGGCTTTTGAAAATGAATGGATCAAGGTTTACATACAGTAGTAGGCTTTTTTTTTTTTTTTTTTTTTTTTTTGCGGTACTGGGGATTGAACCCAGCATGATGTTTGTGGATTTGATATTTATAATTTTCTTTAGCGCCAGGTGTGGTGGCGCATACCTGTAATCCCAGTACTTGGGAGGCTGAGACTGGAGGATCGCAGTTTCGCAGCCAACCTCAGCAACTTGGGCCCTCCGCAACTTAGACCCTGTTTCAAAATAAAAAATAAAGCCGGGCGTGGTGGCGCATGCTTGTAATCCCAGTACTTTGGGAGGTGGAGACCGGAGGATCCGGGTTTGCGGCCAGCCTCAGCTCTCTCTCTCTCTCTACTCAGTGAGGCCCTCTGCAACTTCGTGAGACCCGGTTTCAAAATAAAGTATAAAATAGGGCTGGGGGTGTAGCGTGGAGGTAGAACGCCCATGAGTTCAATCCCCAGTACCACACACACAAAAAAATAAATAAAAATAAAATAAGGCGGGGGAGTGTAGCTCAGAGGTAGAGAATGCCCCTGGCCTCAATCCCCAGTACTCCCCCCCCCCACACACACACTGTAGTAATAATTTTTTTTTTTTTTTGCGGTACCGGGGATTGAACGCAGGGGCATTCTACCTCTGTGCTACACCCCCGGCCCTATTTTTTTTATACTTTATTTTGAAACCGCGTCTCACGAAGTTGCGGTGGGCCTCACTAAGAGGAGAGACAGACAGACAGACAGAGACAGAGACAGCTAGAGAGCTGAGGCTGGCCGCAAACCTGGATCCTCTGGTCTCCGCCTCCCAAAGTACTGGGATTACAAGCGTGCGCCACCACGCCTGGCCTTCTAGTGATAATTGGGAAAATTTGTGATGTAGTCTTATGTCATTTAACTGAGGTAGGAATTTTTTTTCCAATTTTCTTTCTTTTTATTTTTTTTCTTTATTGGTACTAGGATTGAACCCAAGGGTATTCTTACCTCCGAACTATATCCCCAGCCCTTTTTATTTTTTTTTGTGGTACTAGGGATTGAACCCAGGGTTATTCTACCTCCAAACTACACCCCAGCCCTATTTTATTTTATTTATTTTTTCTTTATTTACTTTTTTTGTGGTACTGGGGATTGAGTCCAGGGGCATTCTACCTCCGAGCTACACCCCCAGCCCTACTTACTTACTTACTTTATTTCTTTTTATTTATTTATTTATTTATTGTGATACTGGGATGGAACCCAGAGGCATTCAACCTCCAAGCTACACCTCCAGCCCTATTTTATTCTTTTTATTTTGAAACAGGGTCTCACTAAATTGCAGATGGCCTCACTAAGTTGCTGAGGCTGGCCGTAAACCTGCAATCCTCCTGTCTCAGCCTCCCAAGTACTGGGATTATAAGTGTGCACCATCGGCCGGGCGTGGTGGCGCACGCTTGTAATCCCAGTACTTTGGGAGGCAGAGACCGGAGGATCCGGGTTTGCGGCCAGCCTCAGCTCTCTCGCTCTCTCTCTCCCTGTCTCTCTCTCTCTCTCTCTCCTTAGTGAGGCCCTCCACAACTTTGTGAGACCCGGTTTCAAAATAAAGTATAAAAAAATTAGGGCCGGGGGCGTAGCGCGGAGGTAGAACGCCCCTGCGTTCAATCCCCGGAACCGCAAAAAAAAAACAAACAAACAAATAAGTGTGCACCATCATGCTTGGCTTATTTATTTATTTATTTTTTTGGCTGTACTGGGGATTGAACCCAGGGGCATTCTAACTCTGAGCTACACCCCCATCCCTATTTTTATTCTTTATTTTGAAACAGGGTCTCACTAAATTATTGCAAAGGTCTTCACTAAGTAGTTGCGGCTGGTTGCGAACCTGTGATCCTCCTGTCTTAGCCTCCCAAGTACTGGGATTACAAGTGTGCGCCATCACGCTCGGCTCTTATTTTTGTTTATGAGACAGGGTTTCACTAGGTTGATGAAAGTCTGACTACTTGCTGAGGCTGTCCTTGAACCTGCAATCTTCCCGTCCTAGCCTCCCAAGTACTGGGATTACAAGCATGTACCACCATGCTCAGCTTATTTTTATTTTTGAAACAGGATCGCCGGGTATGGTGGTGCACACTTGTAATCCCAGTACTTGGGAGGCTGAGACCAGAGGATTTGGGTTCATGGCCAACTTAGTGAGACCTTGTTTCAAAATAAAGAATAAAAAAACAGGGCTGGGCTGGGGGTATAGCTCGGAGGTAGAATGCCCCTGGGTTCAATCCCCAGTACCGCAAAAAAAAAGAAACAGGGTCTCACTAGGTTGACGAGAGACTCACTACTTACTGAGGCTGTCCTCCAACCTGTGATCCTCCTGTCTCAGCCTCCCAAGTACTGGGATTACAGGCCTATGTCACCACGCCCGGGTTCTTTTTATTTTTGTTTGGAAATGGTCTTGCTAAGTTGCTGTGGCTGGCCTCAAACCTGCGATCCTTCTGTCTCAGCCTCCCAAGTATTGAGATTACAGGCATATGCCACCACACCTGGCTTGAAATAGAAATTTGAGTGGTGTAATGTGAGGCTTGTGTGTTGGAGTAAAATTCAGGAGTTCCCTGAGAATCTGTATTTTAGGAGGACTTTGTTTTCCACTTGTTTGTGCAGTATCTTGTATGGGTTTTTGTGAATATTGTCTATCTCTAAATCCTGCATCCCTTGTGTGAAGAGGTTTAAGTGGCTTTTTTTTTTTTTTTGCGGTACCGGGGTTTGAACCCAGGGGCGTTCTACCCCCGCGCTA
>PVJS01061169.1:0-11059 GCA_004027185.1 Glis glis | reverse complement strand
TCACCACTCCTTTTCAACATAGTCCTTGAAACCCTTGCCAGAGCAATAAGACAGGAGAAGGATATCAAAGGAATTCAAATAGGAAAAGAAGAACTAAAATTATCTTTATTTGCAGATGATATGATCCTATATCTAGAAGACCCAAAGAACTCAACCAAAAGTCTACTAGAGCTAATTAACAAATTCAGCAAAGTAGCAGAATACAAGATAAACCTAAAAAATTCAGTAGCTTTCATATATGCCAACCATGAATCCACTGAGAAAGAAATCCAGAAAACAATCCCATTCAGAATAACTTCAAAACCAATCAAATACCTAGGAATAAAAGTTCCTTTTTTCCCTACATCCCCACCAAGCATTTATTGTTATTTGAACTCTTGATGATTGCAATTCTAATTGGAGTGAGATGGAATCTCAGTGTGGTTTTGATTTGTATTTTTCTGATGGCCAAACATGTTGAACATTTTTTTCATATAATTGTTGAACATATGAACTTCTTTTTAAAAGTGTCTGTTTAGCTCATTTACCCACTTATTGAATGGATTACTTGTGCTTTTGTTGTTGAGTTTTTTGAGTTCTTTATTCTGTTGGAAGAGTAGCTGGCAAAGATTGTCTCCCATTCTGTATGTCATCTCTTCATACCATTATTTCCTTTGTTGGGAAAAGAGTTTTAATTTGATACAGTTCTATTTGTTGATTCTTGCATTTATTTCCTGAGCTTGAGGAATTCTATTGAGAAAGTTCTTGCCTATATATTGAAAAGTTTCCCTTTTGTTCGTTCTAACACTTGCAAAGTTTTTGGTCTTATGCTTTTATCTTTGATGTATTTTGAGTTGACTTTTGTACAGATGGAGAGATAGGGATATAGTTTCATTGTTTTGTATATGATATCCAGTTTTCTCAGCACCATTTGTTAAAGAGGCTGTCTTTTCTCCAATACATAATTCTGGCACCTTTTTCAAGAATGAGATAATTATAACTGTGTGAGTTGTTCTCTGTGTCTTCGGTTTCATTGACCTGTGTTTCTGTTTTTATGCCATTGCCATGCATTTTTTTTTATTATGGCTCTCTATTGTAACTAGAAATCAGGTATTGTGTTGCCTACAGTTTTTCTCTTTTTGTTCAGGATTGCTTTGGATATTCTGAGTCTTTTGTTCTTCCATATGAATTTTAAGATTCTTTTCTAGTTCTGAGAAAATTATTGATATTTTGATTGGGATTTCATTGAATCTATAGATTACTTTTGGTAATATGGAAAGGTTAACAATATTAACTCCACCTGTCCATGAGAATGAAAGGTCTTTCCATCTTTGTTACTGTTTGGATATGAAGTGTCTCCCAGAATCATATGTTGAAAACTTGGTGCCAATGCAGGAATGTTCAGATATGAGACTTTGGGAAGTATTTGGACCAAGAGGGCTCTGACCTCAACAGTGAATTAATCCATTCATAGCTTAATGGGCTACTGAGAGGTGGTGGAAACTCTAGTCTGGTGGGGCATGGTTGGAGGAAGTAGGTCACTGGGGGCATACCCTTGATGGCTAAATACTTCCTCTCTCTGTCTCTTTGTCTCTCTGTCTCTCTGTCTCTCTCTCTCCCTCCGCACCCTCTTCTCTCTCTCCTTCCTGGCTTCCATAAGTTGAGCAGCTTTCATTAGCCATGCCCTTCCACCACGATAGTCTGATACTCCTCAGGCCCAAAGCAATGGAACTGATTATAGATAGAAACCTCTGAAATTATAAGCCAAAATATATCTGTCTTCTTCTAAGTTGTTTTGCTCAGGTATTTGTCACAGCAACAAAAACTGATTAACATAATCTTTTAGTTTCTTTAATTTCCTTTTTCAACATTCTATAATTTTTCTTATAGAGGTCATTCACCTACTTGGTTAGATTTATTCTTAGGTATTGTTTAGAAGTTATAATGGAATTGTTTTCCTTATTTCTTTCTCAGCATATTCATTACTGATGTATAGAAAAGATATTTAATTTGTATGTTGATTTTATATCATGCTATTTTGCTGAATCTGCTTATTATCTATGGAAGTCTTCTGGTGTAGCCTTAGGGTCTTCTAAGTATAGTTTCATATTATCTGCAAATAGGCATAATTTAGCTTCTTTCTTTCCTATTTGCATTCATTTTATTTCTCTTCTTTGCCTAATTGCTCTGGCTAAATTTTTAAGTGCTATATTGAAAAGGAGTGGTGAGAGTGGTTATCTTTGTCTTGTTCCTGATTATAAAAGAAATATTTTAGTTTTTTTCATGTATAGTTGATGTTGAAATAAGTTTTGTTTTATACCTATTTTTTATTATTTTATCATGAAGGGATGCAGAATTTTGCCAAAGGCTTTTTCTGCACCTATTGGGAGGGTAGTTTGATTATTGCTTTTGGTTTTGTTTATGTGGTGTATTATATTTATTGATTTGCATATCAAGAATGATTTTTGTATCCTTTGAAAGAAACTACATTTCCCTTCCCATGGTTTGTAGTCTTCTTAATGTGCCTTTGATTTTGAATTAATAATATTTTATTATAGATTTTTGCATCTATGTTAATCACAGATATTAGTCTATATTTTTCCCTTGAAGCATCCTTATCAACTTTGTTGGGATTTTATTATTTCTATGGCTTTATATCCATTTTCTATCTGTTAATCCACTGAAGGGTATCAAGGTAGATTCTATATTTTACCTATTTTGAAGAGTGTTGCAATAAACATGAGAGGTACAAGTATAATTTTGGTATAATAATTTCATCTCCTTTGGATATATACCCAATAGTGTAATTGCTGGATCATATGGTAGTTCTATTTTTCTTTTTTTAAAAGAATTCCCATACTGCTTTGCATAATGACCCCAGAAATATATATATATATATATATATATATATATATATATGTATATATGAGTTCCCTTTCCTCCCTAACATTTGATACTTTTTGTATTTTTTATAACAGCCATTCTAACTGGATTGATATCGCATTGTGGTTTTGAATTGCATTTTTCTAGTGATTATTGAAATTGAGCATTTTTTCATATATTTGTTGAAAATGTGTATATCTTAGTTTGGAAGTATATGTTGAATTTTTAAATTGGAATCTTTGGGGTTTTTGTGTTTTTTTTTTTTAGTTCCTTACATATTCTGGATATCAAACCCTTTGTAGATGAACAATTTTCAAATGTTTTCTCCCTCTGTGTAGGTTGTCTCCTAATTCTGTTGATTGTTTCCTTTGCTATATGGAAGATTCTTAGCTTAATATAATTCTACTTGTCTATGTTTATTTTGTTGACTATGCCTATTGAGGCCTATCAAAAACAAAACAAAAAATAAATAAAAAACAAAGCCTTCACTGATGTCTTAAAGTGTTTCCCTTGTTTTCTTACAGTAATTCATGGGTTAGGAAGTCAAGAGCATGGTCTCTGTGTTATTTCATTTGGATTGATGTTGGCAGTATCCCAATGGTCTCCACTATGCCAGTTCATGAAAGTTGTTGTATGACATTGCAGTGGAATAGTTTTCTAAAGTTTGTGTCTTTAAGTTCCATGAAATTGAACCCTGATAGCATTGGTGCTTGTAGAAACAGCTGCCACAGTCTCAATGGTGTGGAATGTCAAGGAAAGTGTCCCTAGGTCCTTCAGGACAATCACACCATTTTCCATGATCTCCATGATCCCCAGGATGTGATGGAGCCTTCCCTATAATGCTCAGGATGAATGTGAGAGATACCTGAGACTCTGGCACCAGCACCCACATTTCTGGAGTTACAGGGTGATATAAGGCCTTTCTCAAGTCCTACAAGATGAGCAAAAGTCATGTTGGAGTATGTGGTACAAGTAGCTGTGGACTTGAGGTTTTGGAACACAAGTTCCCTAGATCCTGTGGGGTCATTGCAGTTGGTGCCGGGGCTTGTAGTGCTGTCAGCCACAGTTATGACTCAGATGATATCTTCTCCAGGTTCCACGGGCAAGTACAACAGGAACGACTGATTTGACACCAGTCTCTGTGGTCCACAGTCTGTGGAATATAGAGCTATCCCCTAGGTCTTCCTGTACATATATGGGTTTATATATGAATTTAAAATATATAGGTTTATGGCACTGATATCCATGCCCAACTTCACTCCGTATCATTTGTTGAGCACAGGTGGTGCTAGGGCTTGTGATGTTGGTAGCTGAAGTCCTAGAGATGCAGAGTGTGGGTTGGAATTTTCCTCAGTTATGCAGTGAAAATGCTGGTGGGGCCAAGGCATGTCAGTAGTTATAATGCTGGAACTGATGAATATGGTTGGGTCTTTCTTTTGAACCCCAGGGGTAAGCTTGAGTGTTAATGAGGATTTTTCACCTTTGCCTGCAGTCCTAAGGCTTTGAGCTG
This sequence comes from Glis glis, assembly GCA_004027185.1. Lineage (NCBI taxonomy): Eukaryota > Metazoa > Chordata > Mammalia > Rodentia > Gliridae > Glis > Glis glis. Next base: position 6,687 of record PVJS01061169.1, on the reverse strand, counting down.
GGAAGGAGAACTTCTCTAGATCCTATGGGGTGAGTGGAGGTGTTGGCAAGGTTTGGGGCCAATGGCTGCTGTATTCCTGGAGCTCAGGAGCCCAGTTCCCAGTGGACAAGCATGGGTGAAGCAAGGACTTTGCAACTGTGGCTGCAGTCCCAAGAGTGTGGGTTAAAGAGAAAACCTGTCCCAATGCCCTTGGGGCAAGCATAGATGGAACTCATGCTTGTTGCATGCTATGGCATCTGCCAGTACTAAGGCTGCAGGTTTCTGAGGGGGCTGCCTTCTGCCCAGAGAGGTGCACACTGGCCCAAGGAGTCTGGCAAGGTGAAACCTTCAGCTGCCAGCCTCTAAGTCAAGGTGGCCCTGGGAGTGGCAATTGTGGTAGAGTTCTGGGTTTTGGAACAAGTATAAAGTGAGTACCTTTTATGGAGCACAATGGTTGTTTTTAGATCAGTCAAATCTCCAAATGTATTTAATGCTTATAAGGACTGTGGAATTCTCTTGCAGTTGAGACTGCTAGTCTGCAGCTGCAATTGGTGTTGCTGGCCCAGTTACCTTTCACCAGCAGCATCTAAATTCCCATGCCCAGGTAGGGATCTGGGGTTGAAGTTTTGAATCGCTTTGTTCTTTTTCTAGGTCACCTTTTCTACACTCCATGCTGTTTAGGGTTCCCACCAGTTCTTTGCTAACTGACAGAATTCTCCTTCTCTAACTCTCTTTGAAATAGACGTTATCCTTTACTGCCCTGACTATTCTCTGTGACAGTGTCATGCACTGGATATCTCTTTAAGCTACCTCTGGCCCCAGTCCCCCTCGTTAATACTTTAAAATTTTTTATTCTGATTTATTTCAGTAGCTTCCTAACTCACCCCCCATTCAGCATTGTACCTTCCATACATTAATAATAACTGCCTTTAATTTAATCTATGTGCCCAGTTTTGGACTAAGTGCTAAACTTGTGCTATGCTATTTAGTCCTCATAACAACTGTTAGCTTAGTTATATCTCTACCATATAGAAGTATAAACTTAACTTCACGTGACTTGGATGACTCATCTAAGCCACACATAGCTAGTAAGAGCCAAGGATGAAAATTGAGGTCTGATCCACCTGGCTCCAATGCCAGTGAATAAATTATAAAGAAAACTTGACCCATGCTGCATATCGATGTGAGAATTAATGTGAAATGTACTTTTACTCCCCTTCATAACATTTTTCCATGACTCCCTTCAGGATTCTATTACAACTCTGATTAAAAAGTGTTTCAGAATCTAAGGGGCTGAGGACGTGGATCATTGGTAGCATGTGTGAGGCCTTTGGTTCAATTCCCAACACTCCCCACCCCACCAAAAATGATATTTCAGGATCTAGGTAGTCAGTTTCAAAAGGAAAAGTATAAAAGAGTTTGTCCAATACCAACCAAACCAACAAGAAACACCAGCACTATTCTTGGTATTTTCAGTTGGTCCAACTAAATAGAACCATTGAGTTATAACAAATTTCAACAACAATAAACAATAGGTCCAAACGGTCACCTTTTTCCACATGGTTTTAGATTTGTTAACCTTCTCATCTTAAAAATTCTGACCACAGAATTGACCACATCTGTCTCAGCACTGCTGAAGTCCTCCAACAAAAACAAGCTGCTGGCAGGTGGGCAAACTTCAAGGGAATATTGGGTAGAGCTTTCTGGCCCAGTTGCTAAACTATTCTTTGTAAATTTTCAAACAAAATTAAGAACTTTACTTCTTAGGTGGGAAGACAGCACAAGTGAGAGGGTGCAGCAAATTGCTTCTGGTGGAAACCAAGAACTGTAAAAGGCCCAAGCCTTCACTCCACTTACACTGGCTGAATTACTCAAAAGTAGATACCCCCTTGTCTTTGCCCACATCATATCCAATATGACAGGTCAGCTACCATCATCCCTTGCACATCTCATTCAGCCTCTTGAGGTCTCTGTTTCTGTTTTGACTAATGCCATAACCTCTAACTGGTTCTCTTGCTTTTATTTATTTATTTGTTTTTTTGGTGTGTGTGTGTGTGTGTGTGTGTGTGTGTGTGTGTGTGTGTGTTGACCTTCCCCATGACCTGAATACAAACATTTATCCTCCTGTATTCCTACACAGCTTTGAAGATAAAACCCCTTTGTTTGAAACTGAACAAAACTGACACATTAGTAAATACATTAAAAAGAAATCTGAAGTATAGTCAGCTGAACAAGGTCTTCTATCCTCTAACATAACCCAACCTTTTCCATCATTATGATCCACTGTTTACCTCTAATAATATTACTCGTTTATCCATAACACAACCATCTATTCCCAAAACTGTGCCCTTTAATTGCTCTACTTTTATACCTATGACAAAGATAAAAGATAAACATTTTTCATTTCCAATGAAATATAAATGCTTAAATGTTATAACATAAGCAAAATATTATATTGTTGCAGATGAAAAGATGTAAAATGGGCTTAATGTGTATCTAAGTATTATTATATAAGACAGACAATTTAATTAAATTAAATCGTGATGTTATCACTGAAATTTGATAATAGAATATTTTGTCTCCTATGGAGAATGGATGATACATACTTTTTTATTCATCCGTGTCCTTATCAGGTAGTTTGAATTATAATGAAAATATATTTGTAAATTCTTCATCTTCATTCAGATAAAAGGGACACACTCAGTATTTCTAGATTTTTTATAATTCCTTTTGCACTTAATAGAGAATTTTGAAGACTATATCTGTATGCATTAAATGTGGCATCCTTTCTAAAATCAAGATTTTACATTCCCGATATTAGTATTGATATTGTTGCTGCTTTGAAGTTGAAATTATAATTGTAGAAAATATTGAATCCAAAAATTAGGTATTACCCAATAATTATAGGTTGATATTCTATCTCTCGTATTTGGTCATAAATTAAATAATCATCTACTTTCTTACTCATATATTCCATTTTAATTACTAAAAGAAAAGGTGAAATAGCAATGCTTTAAATAGTAATATATTTTATAAGATTACCAAGGAGACTTCCTTTATCTGTACCAAATTAAATGGGTTATATTATACATTTTTCTACATTTTATTTATCCAATTGAAAGTTTTTTCCTAAATAGTTCATTAAATTTAGATTTAAATTGATCTCAACATTAAAATTTCTTCCAAATATAGAAATTGAATTTTCTTGAAGAATATGTGTAGGTATTGGCTATGTCAGTTTTACCAGGAGAGGAAAGACTAATGATGCTAGATTACTTTGCAGTGGGTCAAAATGAAGTAAATTTGCATGAAGGTAGAAGTGATTTTGTAGTCACAGACACATGCATTGATCAGATTGTCTGTAAGTAGTTTATTCTATGTATTTATATATTTTATTCCCATTTTGCTGTCAGCTATTATTATACCACATTTATCATTATGGGATTTGAAATGAGAAAACAACTTCCAAGGACTACTTAAATAAGTTGAAGTTTGCCCACAAAATCCTCCAGCTAATTATCAAGAGTCCAAAAATATCCATTTTACCCACTGAAAATATCATGCTATCTGAGTTTCCTTTTACTAAAAGTTTCCCTTCTGGATTTTTTTCATTGTATTTGAATATAGATAAATGTCAAAATAATTCTTCTAATTTGAGTGATGTCACACAACTAGCACTTAGGATTTCCAACAAGAAAAGAGAATTTGATGCACTCTAGTAAGGCTAGTAAAGGAGATATTATTAACACAGAAATTTATAAAATATAACACTAATTACACTAGATAAATATACAAAAATGCTTTTGCTCACTGTATTGTCCTGAATACTAATCATAGCACCTAGAAATAGAAAGGGCTCCCTAAATATATTTTTATGAAAATTAATCATACAAGTAAATCAAGACCTTTCTCTGTTGGCATCTTACACTGTTCAGGATGCTATAAAAATATCATAGACTCAGTGGGTTATAAACAACTCATTTATTTCTCATAGTTCGACAGACTGGGAAGCCCAAGATCAGGGTACCAGCATGGTGAGGTTCTTCTGAGGGACCTCTTCTGGGGTGCAGATTACTGACTTCTTCTATGCTCCTGTGGTGACAAGGGTTAGGGGACTCTCAAGATTCTTTCTTTATTTTTTATATAATTTTATTGGTGCATTGTAGTCTCATATCATAATGTAATTCAGAGTGATAGGGACATACACACATACAGCACTTAATAATGGCACTAATAATAATGACACTAATTCATGAGCGTCCCACCCTCATGTCCTAACACTTCCCCAACTCCTCACCTCCTAATACCATCATCTTGGGTGTTAGGATTCCAACATATGAATTTGAAGAACATGCAGATACTGAGACAACATCAATAGGGTACTTGAATGATCATCCAGAAGGACTTTAAATTTGGTAGTTTGTACAAAATTAAGCTAAAATCTGTCCCTCCAATTGATTAGTAGTTGACAGAAATAGGAAAAACACAAGGTAACAGAAATAGGTGACATTATACCTTCATAACCCCTGCACCCACAGAGGGGCTCCATTAACCCCTGCATCCACAGAGGGAGCTCCATTAACCCCTGCACCCACAGAGAGGGCTCCATTGACCCCAGCACCACAGAGGGGGCTCCATTAACCCCTGCACCCACAGAGGGGGCTCCATTGACCCCAGCACCCACAGAGGTGGATCTCTTGACCCCAGCACCCACAGAGGGGGATCTGTTGACCCCTACACCCACAGAGGGGGATCCATTTAAAATAATCAAAAAAGAATCGAAGAGACAAAAATGAGAGAAATATTTATTGACTGTAAATACTCATTGACTTTACACTGTTTGCAGTCTCAGTTTTGAGAATTCTCTTTGAACATAACAGACAGAATCTTGGCTTTCTTAGAGCTTTCATAATGGGGATACAAATATTAAATTACTTAATTAGACACTAAATAGTTAAAATTGAGATAAACATGTTAAAATACACTAATGTTGGCTTGAGATTAATATTTTATGGAAATGTATATTTATACTGAGTCAGGAAGAATGAGTAGCAGCTTGATGAAAGGGATTAGGATGGGCTGGGAGGAATAACATTCTAGGCAGATAAACATAATGAATCAGTTAAGAATGTTACAAGCTATTTTCTCCAAGAATCATCTTTTGGAGATATTAGAAAGAAATATTCTAAATGGATTGAAATGTCTTTTCACCAAAGTGCTCAGACTAAACACAAAAAATATTTACTTCACTTTTTCCCTCCCATTTAATCAGTCAGCAGTCACTATAGCCAAAATCTTCAAAATACATATCTGATTTGAGAATCTGATTAATTTTCATCCCTTGAACCAGGATGTCCTATTACAAACCATTTTCATTTTTCACCTGTGCTATAGAAGTATCTTTTAACCCTACTTTTCTGCTTCTAACTTTGCAATCAGATTGACCTCATAAAAAGCTCATCAGACCATGTCTCTGCCACTTTTGAAGATCCCAGTCAATGGCTTACTACCTGCTTTAGAGTAAATTGCAAACTCTGTGCAATGAGCTACAGACTATATATATGACTTCTCCATCCATCTTGGCCTTCATCGCATCATTGCAAATTTATTCTACTGTAGTCAAACTCGCTTACTTTTCTTTACTTCTGCATGCAAAGCTCAATCTTCTTCAGAGCCTTGGGTGCTCTGTTTATCTCTCTTCCCCCAAATCATCGCCTTGCTCATTTCTTTAAATCATTCAGGTTTCTGGACTCATTAATGCCTTTCCTTCTTACCTCTTACTCAAACATTCTCTCCTGCTTTTTGGTTTATTTTCTTATATTTATTATCCTTTGTACTTACATTATTCACTTACTTGCTTACCTACATATACAAGTATGCAAAAATAATAGAAATAGTTTTTTCTTCTCCAATGTAACATAAGTTGTATAGAGACAGGCACATATCTTTGTTTCTTCCTTTATCTCCATGTCTTCCCAGTGCTTGCCCAATAAATGTTTTATGATTGTATATTAATAAGTCATAGGGCTTTGAAATGGTTCTTTAAAAATGATGATACTTTGATGCTAGATAGACCTCCCTGAAATCTTTATTTCATTAATTTTATAATTAAATATATCATCAAATTCACCTGGGAAACCATCTGGACCTGGGCTTTTCTTTGATGGTAGGCTCTTTATTGCTGCTTCAATCTCGTTAATTGCTATTGGTCGATTTAAGTTTTCTATGTCTTCTTGATTCAACTTAGGAAGGTTGTACATGTCTAGAAACTTGTCAATATCTTCTAGGTTTTCCATTTTGTTAGAGTATAATTTTTCAAAGTAGTTTCTGATTATCCTCTGGATTTCCATGCTGTCAGTAGTAATATCCCCTTTTTCATCTCTTATTTTAGTAATTTGGATTGATTCTCTCTTTCTTTTGGTTAGGTTGGCTAGTGGTTTGTCTATCTTGTTTATTTTTTCAAGGAACCAGCTTTTGGTTTTGTTGATTTTTTGTATTGTTTTTTATTGTCTACTTCATTGATTTCTGCTCTGATTTTAATAATTTCCTGTCTTCTACTAGCTTTGGGGTTAGACTGTTCCTGTTTTTCAAGGGCTTTGAGGTGTGTCATTAGGTTGTTTATTTGGTGATTTTCTGTTCTTCTTATGTGGGCACTCAGTGCTATGAATTTTCCTCTTAATACTGCCTTCAGGGTGTCCCAGAGATTTT
>PVJS01061168.1:0-11059 GCA_004027185.1 Glis glis | reverse complement strand
GCAGATCTGCTTTCCTCGGAACGAGTCGCGCACACGAGTCGCTTCTCCCTTTTTATCTAAGTCCGCACCTATCAGAATTCTGCTGCCTACATTCAGGGCAGGGCTTTCTCTTTAATCTGCTGTTACACACCCAAAATCACATAATCTTGGGTGTGTCATGATCAGGTCAAGTTGACAACTTAGATTAACTATCACAAGTAGAAACCCCAGTGGAGTGATGGAGGTGGTCTAGGTGGTGGAGGGAGGGAGATTTAATAAAGGAAACACTTCCATTGACAATATGCATATATGTGGAATTATCAATGCCAATTTCAATATCATGTATGAGGAATGGGAGGGAAAAGGGAAGGAGCCAGCGAAAAGCTCACCAAGAGCTGTATGCATGTATGCCTCTATCATTCTGAGCTGCATTATGATGTGAGACTACAATGCACCAATAAAAGTATATATACATATATAGAAAAGTGGATTCGTGGACCCTGCCAGGTTGGCATCTGAAAAGTAAGACCTTGCCAACCCAGATGTCAAACAAAATAAAATCTTATTAAAATTGAAAGAACAGGCTGGGTGAGTGGCATACACCTGTGACTGCAGTACTTGGGAGACTGAGACAGAAGGATGGCAGGTTCTAGGCCAGCCTCAGCAAATTAGTGAGATCCTCAAAAACTTAGAGAGACCCTATTTCCAAATAAAAAATAAAATAAGGCTGGGCGAATAGCTCAAAGATAGAATGTCTCTGGGTTTAATCTCTAGTATCATAATAATAATAACAATGATAATAATTTTAAAAATTTCAAGGACCCTAAATATGTTATTTTAACAAAAGGAAAAACCTCTGAAGTAAATATCTTGGAGTTATAGAAGACTAAAATAATGGAAATTTTCTTCTCATCCTCTGATCATATATATGTTTTATTCATTATCTTATCCTTTATAGTAAAAACAATGTAGATAAATGTAGGTGAATTAGTACTACTTGGTTTTTAGGTCTACTGAATAAATAAACTCATCTGACTTTAACTGGAGCTCTTGATTAATGAATTGTCTCTGAATTTCATAAATGTACCAACTTCTATCATAATGGAGTTATCTGAAGTCCTTTTTTATAAAGGACATCTTATAAAAGGTATTTTTTATTTGAATATTTAAACTAATTCTATATATGTATACTAGAGAAACATTAATGCTGTAAACAATTACTTATGACACAAATTGTGTAACTTTTCTGTTTCCATATTTGATTTCCAATTAATAGTAATTGAACTGGCTTATTATTCCATCAGTGTTTGTGACTTAAAAAAAATACGAGCCAGGCATGGTGGTGCATGCTTGTAATCCCAATACTTGGGAGGCTGAGACAGGAGGATCCCAGGTTTGTGGCCAGCCTCAGCAACTTAGTGAGGCCCTCTGAAACTTAGTGAGACCCTGTTTCAAAATAAAGAATAAAAAAATAGGGCTGGGGGTGTAACTTGGAGGTAGAATGCCCCTGGATTCTATCCCCAGTACTGAAAAAAATTAAAATAAAAATAAAAAATATACTACAACATTAGAGACTCTTCAGTTTTAAATGGTGAAATGTTTTTTTCTATTGATAAATACATGTTCTATAACTGAAGAATGAAAATTCTCAGTGGCTCTTACATAGTGTTGGAAAAGTAGTTTTTTACTATGTGCATTTTTTGTTCATGCTCTGGAACTTACCTCAGAATAATTCCAATTATATTGAGTCTTTTGTTCTTAAATCGTCCCCATGATCACCTTTGTGCATCCATCTGTTGTGATATATTGAGTCAGTGTGCCCACTGAAATGTGATTGAGTTTATTCGGCAGGATACCAGAATGCCTCTAACAGTATATTTACAGTTCATTTATTTCTGTGCTATCACTGTTTCATGATTGGCAGGTCTATGGCCACATATACAAAAGTAGATCAGAATTCTCCTGAGTTCCCTACCCAAAAATACATGAGAGAAAATCAGCTTAGTGTTTGACCTACTTTTTCCCCTGTGGATTTTGGTGATATTCATTGTTATATATAAATTTAATCCATGCACACACACGCACACACACACACACACATACAATAATTCAGTTCTTACTGTACAAAAACTTCTTGGGTAGTGGAAATAAAAAAAATAAAGTGTCATCTATAGGCTTTGATAAAAATCCAAAGCCCCTTTTAAGAAAGAAGGAAAGAATTATAATTTTTAGCCTTTAACATAAGTATATTAAGTTATAATATTCTATATGCAAACAAATGTATTATAATGAGAAAAGAAATTTAAAATAACTGGTGGAGTTCATATTAAATAATGCCTTCAAACACTTTCTCTAAGATTATAACAATTTGGATATTATAATTTAGAATTTCTGATATTATTATCTTTTTAATATTAATACAAAAATAATTGATAGCCACATGCATTGTATAATGTAATATGTCTGAAAATACTCAGTTTCAAGTATAGGCTACATGCATGGTTGATATTTAAAGAATGTCAACTGTGTTCATGTTTAGTAGCTTCAACTGTGTTTTAAAAATGCAAAAAAAATGCCAAGTGAGTTCTCATACTCAAATGTATGAATTAAAAAATGGTATTGCAGAGTTATGAAGTAATTTAAGAAACTCCATTTATTTGTCTTACTATTTAGGCCATGGGTACCCCAGGAAATAAAGAGAACTTACTTAGGGTCTGATAATCAGACAAGGGTAGAAATCAAGATCTCTGAATGTGCTAGTAAAGTTCTCTTTAATATTGTGTCAGCTTATAAACCATATATTGTTTTGTGGTAAAATTAGTTGAATTACTGGTGCTTATATTTCTGTTTTAATAATTACAAATTATTCATTAAGGCAATGTCAGTCCTGAAAGATTAGCTCAGTGAGAAAGACTATCTCGATAAAAAAAAAAGAAAAAGAAAAAACTTCCATTGGGGGAAAAATCGCTGTTAAAATTCTTGGTTGTATATTTTACTTAATACAGATAAAGATGGAAGATATTTCAAATCGATAGATGTGTGCACACTATATCTAAACAGGAAGTCAGTGTCCACATAGAGCCTTAACTAAAGAATCAGTTCCTTGATTGTTGAGACCAAGACAAAGTTTGGTTTAAGATAGGAAATAGAAATAGCGCTCCCTAACCATGAACATTCTAATTTTGCTATTATTAATTAACCAATTTCCCTTTTTATATTGGAGTAAAGATAAGAAAAGGATGCTGTGGGAATCCAGGCAAAAAAGAATGCATTCTTTTGAGTCAGAGAAAAGGGAAAATTTTAAAGAGAAAAGAACAATGTACACATAACTGTAGACAAGAAATAAGGACATTTGGATATTTGGATATCAGATAACTCAGTTTATCTTTCTTTTCTTTCTTTCTTGGTACTAGGGATAAATCTCAGGGGCATTCTATCTCCAAACTACAGCCCCAGCCCTTTTATTTTTTTATTTTGAAACAGGGTCTTGCTAAGTTGCTGAGGCTGGCCTAGAACCTGAGATCCTCCTGTCTCAGCCTCCCAGGTACTGGGATTATAGGCATGTTCCACCACGCCTGGTTTAGATAACTCAATTTAGTTATTTTTTCTTTAACTAGCAACTTGAAGGATTAAGCTAAAATTCTGCTCAATTCTCTGTTCCATAATTTTATGTCCATCAAAAATATATTTCCTGGTTTAAAGTAATCTAAATTCTTAATGAACAAATACTTCTTTGATGACCTTTTCAAATCAGAGTTTTCAGCAGCACCATGATACACTGGTATTAACTAATAGCAATGTCTAAAAACAACAGTGCTCAATTATCTGAATTAACTGAAAAGTGCTTTTGTGGTATGTGAATATATTATAATGTATTAAGTACTTTAAAATTGTTTCATCGCTTGCATAATCTAGATTTAATAAAGGAAATTCTCAGCATATATGAACAATATGAATACATAAACCTCTCTACTAATATAAAGTAATTTTTCACAACTTTTACAAGATTTTCCTATATAGATATGACCTGATGGTCAAATGTGCTCTGTAGGATTTAATTTTCCATTAATTGGTATAATTTTGGGGATAAAGTTAGATTTTGTTCTTTTTTTGGAAATATACATGAAAAATTTCAGGTGCCATTTTTTGGCTTAATCTTTAGAATTGCTAGGAATCCTATTTTTTAAAAAAATTAAGTAAGTTTGCTTTCATTTGTGTGGTATTAGAAATGTCTTTCATTGAGCTGGGTATATAGCTCTGTGGTAGAGTACTTGCCTAGCATGAGTGAATCCCTGGGTTCGATTCCCTGTACCAAGAAAAAAAACCAGAAAACCACTAATGTCTATCATTTAGAACTAAAAGTCTAACTTAAATTACTTAATAGTAAAGCTGGGTGTGGTGGTGTACCCCTCTAATTCCAGTACTTGGGAGGCTGAGACATGAGGATCATAGGCTCAAGGACAGCATGCAGTAACTTAAGGAGACCATGTTTCAAAATAAAAAAAATAAAATAGGGCTGGAGCTATAACTCAGAGGTAGAATCTTTCTTGTATCAAACTAAATCCTACCAGTTGCAATTAAAATCAACTCAAACAAAATTATGTAAAAAGTAGGGCTTTACTGACTCACCTCATCAGATCAAAGAAATAACGGGTAGATTTGCTCTCATAGGGCCCATATAGGAAAAATCCCAGAGAGGTAAACTCCAAGTTACCACATCAAATCTCAGTTCAGTTGTACTGTTTTTAATTATTCTCAGAATTTTTATTTTTCTTCTTTTGGTTCTAGGAATTGAACAAAAGAACATTCTACTTCTGAGCTACATCCCCAGCCCTATTTTATTCTTTTAACCCCACTCAATAAAAAAATAAACAAATAAAAAAAACAGAGTCATACTACATTGCTGAGGTTCTCACTAAGTTGCTAAGACTGGCCTTGAACCTACAAACCTCCTGTCTTAGTCTTCCAACTACTGGTACTACAGATGTGTGTCACATCAGCCTGATACCTGGATCGTACAGAAATCAGATTCCTTCATTGTTATATCCTCAGGTTACGACATTACTCTCCATCAAAGCACTTAAGTTGTATAAGTGCGGTGATTTAAAGACTGTCTGTCTCAATAGATGAAATACACAAGAGCCACTATCCTATCCATTATAGCACAAATGTTCGCTGTGTGCCTACTATGGACCAAGAACCAGTCTAGCTTCTAATATTGTGACAGGCACACAGCAGCCGCTCACAACTATTTTGAATGAATTAATGGGTGAAACAATGAAATGATAGATTTGGAAACATAGTCTTTTATTTCAACTAATTCTTTGGTTATGAGACAATTCAACCTTACATACTTTGTAACCATTTATTTTGGATTTTTACCTGTAAAATGAGTTTATGTCTAGTTTACTTATTAGATTTTACATTCTTAATTATGTCGATGATTTGGATAACCATTGCATCAAACCAAATCCTACTAGTTACAATTAAAATCAACTCAAAAAAATTATGTGAAAAGTAGGGCTTTACTGACTCACCTTATAAAATTGAAAATACAACAGCATGGATTCACTGTCATAGGTTCCACACAGAAAAGAATCGCAGAGAGGTAGACTTGATTCCACTTGTCTCCATACCATTCCTTTTGGCCAGGGGAAGGCGTGGAAGTCTAGGTTGAATGGGGAGGAGAAGGAGCAAGTGTTTTTCCTGTGTACAAGTTCCCTGTGTCTGCCACCTTAGCGGTGTTTTCAAGTGATGAGAGAAAAAGCAAGAAAGTGGGATACACATGAGATGCGATCCAATGGTGGCGACTAGTTCATCTTCGCTTGCATTCTACCAGCCACATCCTTCTCATTCAGCTCTGAGCTCAAATTCAATAAAAACATGTCTTGAATGCGTGAAGAATCTGGCTTTGAACCTGATGCAATGCTAGTTTTTTCTGAAGAAAGTGAAGAAAACCCACTTCTTATTCCTACCCTTTCCCTTTCAAATTTTTCTATTACCAGTTAACTGGGTTTAAAAATATTTTGAGACTATCTTTCCCTAGGGTTTACTGTAACCAAAAAGGCCAACTTAAGGATGTATGCGACAGAAATGGAGACAGAGAGAGAAAGAAAGAGAGAGAGAGAGAGAGAGAGAGAGAGAGAGAGGATATCACTGCCTCAAAGTGTGGATTTATGAGAAATTAAATAGTATTTGTTTTAATTGCTCTAATGGGAGAGAGGAAAAATGCACATAATTCTAAGAGTTGTCTGTCTTTCATCAAAGAATATGAACAGATAATTTAGAAATTGAATATTTAAAAATAAAATTTATTTTTCAGATAAAATATATGTTTACATAATTATTTATAGCAAAATAAGCTAAAGACAATAGTAAAGTTTTTTTTCTTAATTTAGAAGAGTGGAAAGGGATTTGAGGAGGAGCATAGGAAGGTGAAAGGGAGACCATTAATGGAACATTTCAAACAATTCTATGTTCATATATGAAGTTATCAACAAAAATTTCATTAATATGTATGGGGAGGGGGAGCAAGGTGGGATTCGAAGGAGAACACACCAAGTGTTATGCACATGTATGTTTCTATCATTCTGAACCTCATTATGATGTATTATTACATTGTACCAATAAAAGAACATTAAAACAATTTATGTGGGTGAATTATAAGTTCAGCTACAAAAAATTGAAGAAAAATATTATTCATTTTACATATTCTAAACCATTCTGGTTTTCATGATAAATCTTCTAAATCTAATGGATTAAATTAAAATTTCCACATGATTTACCACAGAGAATAAAGGAAAAACTGGGATAATTATGTCTTTATAACGATCAGTTCAATATTCCCAGTGTCAAATGTGTCGCTAGTCTAGACGTCTAATCACCACTTTTCCAAATCTATACTTCAATATTTAACAGAGGAGCCAAAAAACAAAAAGAAAAACAAATCTAAAACTACAAACGGATGGTTTTAAAAACGTTGACATGTATAAGAGTAAAATAGTTGACCCAGTTTTGTGATCAATGGAAGATTGTAAGCCCCTGTGTTGACAAAAGAGGTTACAGATTTCTTTGGATGCAGAAGTTCTGTGAAATTGGTATCATTCTTTCTCAGCTGTTTAAAGTCTTCTTGAGGTAAGAAATGAATGAAGTTCAGACTGTGTCAAAACACTACTTCAAGTAAAAGTAAAATAAATGAAGGAATGTTGCATTCTCAGCTCTTCCGCTGACTTTGAAGCTTGTTAGAGCAGCAGTTTTCCCCGTTCTGTCATGTAAATGTTGTCATTAGGTTGTAATAGATGGAGAGAAATTTTCAAACTGTTCAGGTCCATTTTACTTTTTCCCTCACCCAGTATATTTTTATTTGCTTCAGATCAACATATCCAGAGATTTTCGTATACTATATAATTTGTTGCATATCAGGAATTCAATAATTGTCATTTTCCCCCATCTCCCATTCCCTTTTGTTGAATCTCAAAAGTCCATCAGAAGACAGTTGTCCCTCAGCGTCCTTGGTGGATTTTTTCCTATGTCCCGTTACCAAAATCCACTGGTACTCAAGTCCCTTATTATAAAATTTTATAGTATTTGCACATCATCTTTCCACGTTCTCTCTCATACTTCAGGTAATCTCTGGATGACTTATAATGCCTAGTGCAATATAAGCGTGTGGGGGCCCAGCGGGAATGTAGGCCAGTGGCGTGGGTGACCTCACCCAGCCTGCACAGCCAAAGATGAGCATACATCCCGCACAGCAGCCATCGTGTAAGGTATCACTAGGCAAAACATAATGCACATGCACACGTCACGTTGACTTGGACACGTGCCATGTACGCATGCGCACATCCATGCCAAGGCCGTACCATGCATGCGCAGGTTCATGCTGATGTGGACCTGTGCCGTTTTGCCTGGAACCCTATATAAGGGAGAGCCAGAATAAAGTTGCTTTTTGTTCTCCTCTGGATGCCGTGTGTTCTTCATCGTGGAGATATCACCACCTACAGCCACAGCTGGCCCCTGACTAGGCCTCTGACAAAGTATTATGGAAACAGTTATTATATTGAATTGTTTAAGGAATAATAAGACAAAAATATCTGTAGATGCTCAGTACACATTTTTTTCAAATATTCTCAATCCATGGTTTGTTAAATTCACAGATATAAAACCTATATAGAGTGAGGGTTGTCCACACTTGTAAATAGAATGGTACTAGATATACTACAGTTTGCAGAGTTGACGCCAACATAAAATTTTTCTTGTGTTATGAGGCACCACATATGCATAATTATATACTTATAGAATTATAAAGTTGTCACTTATGAAACTCATGCTCTTGATTGTATTAGGTAAACTATATCATTTACTTTGTAAAACACTTGCTTTAGGATCTTTACTTTTATAACGTATAAATATAAATATATTTTTAAATCCACAAAAATTTGTGTAATGACTGTCCTCTACTTTGTTAGAAATATTTCCATGTTCATATAAAGCCAAAAGGATTTGAGTCTGTAGAAATTATGAGAAAAAAAGGAAGCAGAAATATAACTAACACGTTTGACAGAAGTTTTGATTCTTATTTCAACTTTCTGAATTTAAACTTCAGGAAAGTTATTTTTGTTTTCTTCTTTGCTTTTGTTACAAGTTTGTGTTTTTCTCAGATTTACATCTAAAAATGTCCCCTGGGATCCAGGCGTGGTGGCGCATGCTTGTAATCCCAGTACTTGGGAGGCTCAGACCGGAGGATCGCAGGTTCACAGCCAGCCTCAGCTACTTAGTGAGGCCCTCTGCAACTTAGTGAAACCGCTGTTTCAAAATAAAGAATAAAAAATATGGCTGGGGGTGTAGCTCAGAGATAGAATCCCCCTGGGTTCAATCCCCAATACCGCAATAAATAAATAAATAAATAAATAAATAAATAAAATGTCCTCTGGGACTCCAGTCTTTACTGGACTAATTAAGATCTAGACTAGGTCAGATCTTATATAGACTTATTTCCACTACTCTTTTGCCCTTTATGATTTTTTATTTTTTATCTTCCTGAACTTCTCATGGGCTTTTTGGAAGCCCCAGTTCTAAAAGTTCTTGTTTATATAAGTCTTACATGACTCTCATTTTTCATTTGGGGTATATTCAACATTTAACTATCAATTTTGAAGGCAGCCTGCTTTGAGTTTCTTAATGGGACTAATGGTCTTGAAAAGGCCACTCAAAAATGTTCACTTTTCCTTATGCTGTACCAGATTTTTTTTAAGTTCTTTGAAAAGTTTACCATTATCTAGGGAGCAAAGAAATAGCTTTGGTTACCTTTTAAAGAGTTATCAGCTAAGATTACAGTGTTCCCGCTCATCAATTTGCTTTTCCACACTGATCTCTGACTGGAAATTTTCAGGCTGTCTTGAAGGTCAAGTAACAAAATAGCACTATTCATTATAGGGAACATCACTCATGCCCTTTCGTTTGGAGGATCCTGCTGCTCCATAGGTATGACGGCAAAAGGAGGGGCAGGAAGGCGCCATCTTCCTCTGACCTTTGTGAGCTTCATTGTGGTGGAGGCAAGGATTAATGTAGAGAAATGTCTCCTCTTTTGAAAACATCTTGTTAAAAATTTCACAACTCAAAAAGGTGTCCAAATGTTCTATCTTTTAGAATAAGCTAAATTTTAGAATAAGAAAAAAGATAAATTATACACTTCCTGTGTTCCTGGGTTGTGAGCAATTGAAGAATACTTCTACCATAGGCGCATTGAAGATTAGGTTTAATATTTAATACGCCCTTTCATATCCTGTTTTCAAGATAACTCAAGCATGTGCTTTGTGACGGGACTTCAGTCAGCATGGAGTCAAGTGTAACTCTCCGCCATTTCTTTTTATAGAAAGGATTAATTGTGTTTTATAACTTTCCAGTGACAGTTATTCTGATGGACTCCTTTCAGATTTCCTATCCTCTCCAGGCTCAGCAGGTGACAATTGATATTCTCCCTACAACATCAAAATCTGACCTATAAGGACCTGACCTGAACTGGGATATGAGTAAAAAATTTAATTGAAGTGTGAGCAAGAAATAAAGTTTATTTTTATGTGCACCATTATATATTTTAACCCTCTTTGTCTTATCAAAATAAACTACCTCCATTAATTCACTCTTATTTATTTATTTATTTATTTTGCGGTACCAGGGATTGAACCCAGGGGCATTTTACCTCCGAGCTACACCCCCGGCCATATTTTTTTATACTTTATTTTGAAACCGGGTCTCACGAAGTTGTGCAGGGCCTCACTATAAGTAGCTGAGGCTGGCCGCAAACCCGGATCCTCCAGTCTCAGCCTCCCAAGTACTGGGATTATAAGCGTGCGCCACCATGCCCAGTTAATTCACTCTTATAATTTGAGTTACCACCATGTTTTAACTCAGAAAATAGAAGCATTTTTCATTCAAATATAGAAGTTAGCTGCTTACAGTGTCTATAATTTTTGCAATTTAATCCTAACAGCTAAAAACTCATGTTTTCAAGATCAATTTTGATAACTCCACAATGTGAAATTGTACTCACAATCATTCCATTAATATGCAGACAGCATTAATTTGCACCAACAATTTGCTGAAATATGCATCATAAAAAGAATGGAATCTATGAACTTAATCTTCAAGTTCCATTTCTCTTCATTTACTTTATATCTGCTCATGTCTTTAAAAATTTTAGCTTTATTATTTTATTATTTGATTGTGATTTTATCTCTTTGCATTCAGGAACAATGTTTAGTTAACTAATCCCTTCCATACATGAATTTTCATCTGGTTTCCAGGTTGTTTACCTCATTTCCCTCCAGTCACCATGTCTTGTAGCAATATTTTTTTCTTATATAAAAGAGTACTTGAATCTGTCATGGGGAAATGGCTAATTCTGTGGGTACTTGGCTTCCATGATGAATAAGAATTTCAACACGTGCCATCAGAAAAAGGCAAAGGTTTCAATTAACTTAAGAAAGGTGGGGATCCAGGTTGGGGGTCATCTAAGAAAGGTGGGGATACAGGTTGGGGGTCATACTTAAGAAAGGTGGGGATACAGGTTGGGGGTCAT
>PVJS01061167.1:0-11059 GCA_004027185.1 Glis glis | reverse complement strand
AGAGAGAGAGAGAGAGAGAGAGAGAGAGAGGAGAGAGAGAGAGAGAGAGAGAGCTGAGGTTGGCCATGAACCCCGATCTTCCGGTCTCCGCCTCCCAAAGTACTGGGATTACAAGCGTGCGCCACCACGCCTGGCCCTCCCCAGCATCAATTTCAAGAAAGTCTCTGCTTTCTGCTCAAGTTATTCAGTCAGTTCTACTACACACTACTGATCCCCCCTCTGGTCTGTGTTAAGGACTGAGACTGGTGTCATCTCAGCCTGTCCCAGAAACCCGATCTATATAGGAAACATTCTTATACCTTGAGGAATGATGGTAGAATTTCAGAAGCTAGAACAGGTATATGGGGTGAGGGGGTACCTGGAACCCCCCCACACAGCATCATTGTTAATGCAGGGGACTCACACGGGCATGCTGACATCAGGAAATTTCAGGCAACTGAATAAAGAAGGAAAGAAAATTATCCTCCAACTCCAAGGGGAGATGCAGAAAAAGGACCAGGAAGGAATATTTACCCAATAAGGCTGCTAAGGGCTGTCTTCACTGGAAATGAATGGTCTGGGCCTTCTCTGGAGATAAGGAATTGTTAGAAATCATAGAATCACAATTCAGGCCTAGAGGGGGTTCAAGAGCTCAGGCTCGAACCCCTCACTGTTGGAATGGGATGAGTTCTGGGAAGGGAAGGCCTTGGCCAGGCACCCACACTGGGGCCCCAGGCAGAGGCAGCAGGGGCAGGCAGTCATTTTTCCAGGGAAGTTTTCCACCTGGGTATGCTCTGATCAGTGTGTCACTGGCCTGTCTGCCTGTTGCACAGACTTCAGGAAACCTTGGGGTCACCACATTTCAGAGGCCATTACAGGAACAGATGCTGGAGGTCCTGGTCTGTGGGTGGCTCAGGGAAGTCTAGCCACAGTACTCCATTATCCACAATACTTTCACACCCTTTCCCCTTCACTCTGCAGGGCTGTCTCTGTCCTCCTATTATAAACAGGAAGCAGGATCTGAGGGGTTAGATAGAAGACATGCTTAAGACCATTGGGTAGCACCAGGAGAACTGAAACCAACCTGGCCCATTCCATTCCTTTCTTCTTTCTCCTGTGAGATCCAGGAAGACGAAAAGATGTTCCCCACCCGCCACTGCACACGGCTCCCACTCCCCTCCGGAGAACAGTGCTTGGTTCTTTTTTTTTTTTTTTTTTTTTTTTGCGGTACCGGGGATTGAACGCAGGGGCGTTCTACCTCCACGCTACGCCCCCGGCCCTATTTTTTATACTTTATTTTGAAACCGGGTCTCACGAAGTTGTGGAGGGCCTCACTAAGTAGAGAGAGAGAGAGAGAGAGAGAGAGAGAGAGAGAGAGAGCGCTGAGGCTGCCGCGAACCCGGATCCTCTGGTCTCCGCCTCCTAAAGTACTGGGATTACAAGCGTGCGCCACCACGCCCGGCCTGCTTGGTTCTTCTCATGGGAATAGAATTTGAACTCAGAACTTGAGACTCAGTCTTGCCAACTGGTTTCCATGCCCTTTTGCAGACACGCTGGGAGAAGGTCTTGGCTTCATAGCCGTGCTACTCTTAGTCCCTGGCCCAAAGATGGGCAGGAATCTCTGCTGGCAGAAAAGGTAGGTGGGGGAGGAGTTGGACACCCAGAACAGGTAGAAGGAGGGCTGTGCCTGTGGCCCCTAACCAAGCCCCCTGCCCCCCTCACATCCCTGTTGCAGCAGAGTGACTTCTGAATCTCCCTCTTAGGTCTTCAGGAGCTTGGGCTGTGAGCTCACGGGAGCTATCCAATGAAAGTATCTTTGTACCTTGTTGGGATGCAACGAGACAAGTTTGCCACTAATCTTTCGGTGGAGACACACATATCAAAAACTGCAAGCGAGCACACAGGGCTTCATGCCGGGGATTTGCAGTGTTCCTCCGCCTCCCTCACTGCAGAGGCTGAGCCTGACTTTCAAAAAAGGGCACGCAGCCCTTGGCAAATCTCAGAGGAAAAACTCATTGCATGCTAGAGCCAGGGGCCTCGGGCCTCCTCTAGGATTTCCCCTGAGGGCCTCTCAAAACAAGGAAGTCTGAGTAAAAAATTGAAAATGTGGAGAATGTCAAAGGAATGCTGCATTGTTGATTCCTAGTGGTGTCGGCCTGAATATTAGATGCAAATAAGAGCTAATAAGTACAGTTGGAAACGGTAATGGAAAAACCACCTTTCCCAGGAGGATGGCTGCACACAGATGCACAGGGGAGGGGAGACTGGTCCCCTCACCGGTCACAGTGAAGTTTGTGTAGACTTGTCCTGTGGAAATAAAGCCTGTGTAGACTTGTTCCATGGAGATACTCCCTGTTCAGAGCCTCCTCCCAGCTTTTATGCTGGGCTCTGGGAAACTCCCACCCTCTCCCCATTGCTGTGTGTGTGTGTGTGTGTGTGTGTGTGTGTGTGTGTGTGTGTCCTCAGGAATGTATGTGGCACTAAAGAAGTAGCCAAAGACCTAGGTTCTGCCCAGGCCCCGTTGTAGACAGGGAGTTCTTTGGCAGCTGTCTAGCCAAGCTGTGGCCAGGACCTTGGGTGGTGAGAAGGCTGGAGGTGGAGGTACCAGGGGACCAGAGGGACAGGGACAGGGCAGTGCCTTGTGAGGCAAGTAGCCTTTTGTTTACACCACCTTCTCCTTCTTGTTCCCATCTTTTCTCCTCCGGCTCTGCTCTGACAGCTTTGGGAGGGGGGCTAGATAAGGATTCTATTGGCCTATTCTTCCTGACACCTGAGTCCTTGTGTCTTCATCCAGCTCAGTCAATCCGCACCTGAGGTGGAGGAGGGCGATTTCAGCCACATCCTCACACGCCCCCTCCCGCCCCCACAAATAACTAGTGCAGACAGGGTAGCAGGGCCAGGCCACTGCCCAGCCCTGAACCTGGGGCAGCCCGAGCTCAGGGTCCTAGAGAGGGACCTCCAGCGCTTAACCTATTCTCCATTGGAATCAGCCTCCTTGGCCTCCTCCTGTCTCTGCCATCTCCAGATGTGTGGACTCCAACAATTTGGTGGTATTCTTGCTCCTCAGCTTCCTTATCTGAAAAATGGCAATAATAACACCAGATTATTTGTTGCAAGAATGAAAAGAGGATTTTGATCGTGTTGGTGTACTTCAGTTTATGTTCATACCTGTCCTGGACTACCTTTGGATGCGCTGAGCTTACCTAGGGCATTAAGGAGACTTCAAAGCCACTCAGGGCTGCCAAGAACCCTAGTACTAGGGGGCTGCCTGGATGGCCTCAGGTGTGGCTCTGCCCCCAACCCCCTGGTTACTCCAGGGCCACAGGTGCCTCCCGTTCTCTATCTCCATCTCTCATGTGGGTCAGCCTTGTGGAGTCAGGCCAACCAACCAGCAGATAGAATCAGAGAGAGGAGGGAGAGAATCCTTCACTCTGTTTTACTAAGGGCATCTCTGCAGCTATTTTGAAAATACTGTGTGTCCCTTCAAGACCAAGACCAAGAGGTGATATACACAGTTTTATGTAGTTCCTGTGAGAAAACAATCTGTCTTTATTTCTCAGCACCTGCTTGTCCCCTGCAGGTAAGGGCAGAGGAGCTGTCTCTTCTCAGGCAGAACAGGGACTGGCATACACAGCCCTGCATTCAAAGCCCGGTTTTGCCCTGGTGCTGTGTGGCTGTGGTCGGGTTACATACCCACTCTGTTTTTTTTCCGGAGGAGTCCTTTGGCTCAGCTATCAGGCTGGTGACTTCACGGATGAAGCGCTCAAGGGACAACCTGGGTCACTTTCAGCACACTCTAGAGCCCCGGGAATTTGGGAATCGGTGCAGACAAGTGACAAGGCTTTGACCGAATTCTACGAGAGGATGTATTCCAGGGACCTTCCCAAATCTTTCTCAGTCCTAGGCTTTCACAGGGCCCCATGCAGCAACGTTAGGTCCGGAGTACACGACCCTAAGTCGACTGTGGTCAAGGCCTGCCCAGTGACACCTTGCCTTGCCCTGGGCCAGCGCGGGGTGCTCGGTGGCACCATTCAGGCGGTGGAAGCACTCTGGCTGCGGAGTGGAGCCACATGGCAGAGCAGAGTCTGAGCTCTCCGGGATCCGGGAGACCAGCGCAGCCGGGCCACGACCGCCCCACCCCCGCGGCCTCCGGACCGCGCCCAGCAGCGACTCTTTTGGAGCGCGCAGCCATCGGGGCCGCGGAGCGCGCATGGGCGCGGCGCCGGGGAGCTCCCGGGAGCACTGAGCGATCGCCGGAGACCTCCCTTCCCGGCCGGGCCACCGGCGTCGCCGCCACCACCGCGGGGCGGGGCCCGGGCCGGGGGCGGGGCGTCGGGCGGGCGCGGAGCTATTTGCAACCTCGCCCGAGGCTCGGCTTGCACTTCGCTGGGAGCCTTCCCGGCGCGTGAGCGGGCTCCGGCGGCGCTGCGGGCGGGCGGGGAGGAGCGGGGGCCGGGGAGGACTCGCCATCGCGCCCTCTCCCTCTTGCGCACGCACCGGCCGCTCGCCCGCCGGCGCACCGGCTTCTGCACAGAGCCAGAGCGAGAGGAGGCGCCGGGCCCGAGCTGGGGCGGAGGTCCTTCCTGCAGCCGGGGCGCCCGGAGCGGAGCGGAGCGGAGCGGAGGATTCGCCTGCCGCCGAGGACCGCGCCCGGACCCGGGGAGCGCGCAGCCTCGGGAGCGCCGGCAGCACCAGGTAAGCGATGCACCCTGGCTCCACCCGTTCCCGCCCGCCAGCGCAGGCTGTTGGCTAGAGGGATGCTGCGAGGGACCCCGGGGAGACACCGGGACCCCACTGCGCGCCAAGCCCGCGTCCCGACGTGGAGCGGAGTGCAGAGCCGCGGGTGCTGACCGGTCCGGCCTCACTTCGAGGACTGGCCCCAGTAGCGGGAACTTTAATTAGACTTTGGCTCCTCGGCTTGCTTGCACTCGCCGCCGCGCGTCTGGGAACTGCGTCCCCCCGGGCTCGCTGGGGCTCCGCGGACCCTGCGCTCCTCCTCCCAGCCCCGGTGCTGCGCGGAGGCAGCGTCGGGCGACCGGCTGCGAGCGCCGAGAGGGCCGTGCGCGGAGAGCCCGGGGCGCCTGGGCTTTCCCGTGAGCCCGGAGCGGGGACTCAGGGGCAGGTTGTGGCGGACAGGGGTGCGGGGTTGGGTGGGTGGGTGGGGGGCGGCCTTGGCTTCCTGCCAAGAGGCGAAAGGTGTGCCCGCTTTGCGTCCGCGCATCCCCGCCCCGCGACTCTCCAAGGCACCGGCCTGTTTTGTGCTCCGGGCGATTTGTGTGTGCGTCAGTGATCGTGTGAAAATGTGTGCGTGCGTGTGTCTCGGAGTGCGGGAGTCGCAGCCTCGGGCGGCTCTGGTGGGCGGTGAAAGGATCCGCTTTGCCGCGGGACCGAGCAGAGCTCTGGCGGCCGCTGCAACTCCAGCTGCGAAGCTGCGGCTTCTCTGCACAGCAGCTCTGGCCTCGTCGGAGGAGGCCGGCTGGGCCAGGCGGAGGTGTGGGTGGGTCGCCGGTTTTGTCAGTGCAAGTGGTGGCACTTGGGCATGAAGTGACCCCTCTCCCTTCTCCAGACCGCGCCGCCCTAACTTTCGTGGTGTATCTTGTGTCCAGGCCCCCGCAACCCCATGACTCCCCAACCTGGACCCGGAGCTGCCGCGGCCCCTGCCGTAGCGCCCTGGACTGTCATCATTCGCCTCCGGGTAGCCCGTTCTACTCAAGAAGCAGGTTGCCGGATCCTGGGACTCTGTCCCGCAGTCTTCTCCGATATCACAGGGGACCTCGGCGTCTCCGAGCTGCCTTCCACCTGGACCCTGAGCGGGGATGTCTCTGCTAAGGTGGAACAGGTTTCTGGGGCCAGGGGGGCTCTCTGGATATTTGGCTTGAAACTGGCCAGACAGCAGGTGGAAAGTAAAAGATCCAGAAGCTCTGAATTGGGGAGGGGACAGATTAACTCCTTCCACACGTTCCGGGTGCTCGCAGGCTACACTACCAAAGCCGCTTTCTTTGCATAAACCAGGGCCTTTCTTATGTATGTGAGCATCAGCATTAGTTGGCTTTCTTTGGACTCATTTAACAGATCACTTTGACCCTTACCTATGGATGGGAAACGCTGGTCCTAAGTCCCGCCCTAGGACAGGAGCTGGATCGGAGGAGCTCCCTTTAAAATTTCCCAGCCGTCATGGCCTCTCTTGACTGTCCCCGTCCCAAAGGCAAGACAGACAAGACACAGGAAGGAGCGACACCAATCTCCATGGGGGTTCCTATCTATCTATCTATCTATCTATCTATCTATCATCTATCTATCTGTAATTTATTTATTTTGGTACTGGCATTAAACCCAGGGGCATTCTACCTACACCCCAGCCCTTTTTATTTTTTGTTTGTTTGGTTTTTTTTTTTTTTGCAGTACTAGGGATTGAACCCAGGGGCGTTCTACCTCCAAGGTACACCGCCAGCCCTATTTTTCTTATACTTTATTTTGAAACCAGGTCTCACGAAGTTGCAGAGGGCCTCACTAAGCAGCCGAGGCGGGCCGTGAACCCGGATCCTCTGGTCTCCGCCTCCCAAGTACTGGGATTACAAGCGTGCACCACCATGCCCGGCTTCAGCCCTTTTTATTTTGAAACAGGGTCTTGCTAAGTTGCTGAGGATCTCACTAAGTTGACGAGGCTGGCCTTGGACCTGCGATCCTCCTATCTCAGCCTCCCAAGTACTAGGATTACAGGTATGCACCACCACCCCCAGGCAGGAGATCTTTTTAATCAAGACATCCTACCACCTATGTATGACCAGACACGATCTGGGGCCCCCTTCACGGAGTGGAATCATATTCAGGAGCCTTCAGCAGATTTGCTTCTGTGAAGTGTACACTGGAGTGGTAATATTCAGACCATGAAGACGCGGAGTGGCAATAGGATGCTCCATAATCCAGTAGCATTTGAACACAGAAAACCTCAAAGTCTGACCCCATCCCATTGCCCGGACCAGTAGCCCTGTGACACAATAATGGTACAACTTATTTTTTTATTTACCCGGACTCAAACTCTACAAGAGTGAATTATTCTCCAGGTATTGATTTTTAAAAAGACCCCAAATTAAAAAGTCGAAGCTTTCTTAAAGCAAGGTCAAGGATTAATTATTTATAGACATCAATCAGCAGGAGGGGGGATTCGTTTATAAGTTGCCTGAGAAGGCAAAATAAGATCTTTTCCCTGACTCTGGCCAGGAGAGGAGGGCTGGCTCTTCTAACTTCCTGGGCTTGGCAAAGCCTCGTGGGGCTCTGACAGGAGGAGGGTGTTTTTGTAACTCAGCCTGCTGTGTGAGATGCCTTTTTCATCTTCTAGCTGGAATATCACTTGGGAAATTTCATGCATATTTGTTGTGTTTCTGTAATGAACATTTACTGATTACAAAGTATCAAGGGAATTTCATTTTTTAAACATTTATTCAAATCTCTGTTTATGTAAGCTAAGCCTGAGAAAGTTCGGTAACTACTTTTTTTTTTTTTGCCGAATGGTTGTTGGGAAGTGTGGCTGGCAGGCTCATCTCAGAATTTGCCTTCCATTCGCTTACAAGGAGAAAAGTCAGATTTTCATGATTGGACACCTTGTGCTTAGCTGCCTCCCTGTTCTCTGAGTTGGAGCCAGCCCCTGTCTGACAGGCTTTTTGTGGTTTGGCGGATCTGAGAGAGGGTGGGTTCTAGGAGCTTCTATTGTTTGCTGGTGCATCTGGTGGGAGGAACCGGTGGTGTGGGCACTGGAGTGCTGGTGGGGGTGAGTGGGGAAGGTGTGGTCCATGCTGCCTTCCCTGGCTCCTGCCTGCTGTCTGGTCTGAAGTCCGGGACCCCCGTGTTATCGGGATCTGCTAATTCCAGCTTGCCAAACCTCAGCTCTCTGATTTACCCATGTGTGGCAGCTACGTTGGAGAAATATGGGGCAGGGAGGGGTGAACCTTCGGGTAGGAAAGTGGACAGAGGATTCTGGCAGCTCTGTAATGAGCAGAAGTGCCAATTAGAGTCGGTTCACACTGTGGGGAACAAGTGACTAGCTTTTGAGCTAATCAGAAGGTAGTGAGTTATAAGAGGAAATTTAGATAGCATTGGCTCCAGGAGGTCAATGTGGCTTGCCAAGAGACATCCAAAAATAAAATAAATAAGTAAATAAAGAAAAAAATCGAGGATGATGTCTGGATGTATACGTGGCACCAGTGCTGTGGAGCTTCAGGAAGCTTTCTGGGGGGTGGGCAGGCTGCATGGTGACATTGTGGTACCAGTAGGCGCCTTTGTTCTGCCTCTGGAGTCATTGTCAAGACTTATATGACTCTGCAGCAGCTGTGTCCCCTCCCTCCAGGGAAAAGGCTACCCAGAGGCAGAGGGGACCCATGGGCTCAGACAACCCGGGGACAGCTACATTAGCTCAGATGCACAGGATGTGGGAGACATCAGCTCATTTCTTATCAGCTGAAGGATGTGTGACCTGATGGTCGGTAAATCACTGTGGCAGAAGATGAGACTTACAAATTGGCCGTTGAAAAAACTTGTGACTTTTTTACCCTGTACAAAACTACCTGTCATTTGTGATCTGATATTCTAGCCTGCACCTGCTGGACTTGCTCCTGTGTGGTTGGAAATTCAGAAGTATAGACAGAGCTACCAAGAGACTGGGAAGGCTATGATGTCCAGGTGGGTTGACACCAAGAAGCAGCCCTGGTTCTATGTACAAAGCCACCTTCAGAGGGTGTCCATCTGCATGCAGGCCTGGGGCTGGGGGTGGCAGACACAGGCTGGCACCCTGGGTCTTGCATTCCTACTCACCACCTGGAAGGCCATGAATTTCTGCGGGAATCGGTACTTCTTGGGACTGATGACTGGGGACATGGAACCTTTTTTTTATGCCACATCTCGGCCAGAGCTGGCTCTGGTGAGTGACATTTATTTGAACTAAATTGGAATTGTCAACATTGAAACCTGGAGCCAAATGTCTCCCTGTGCCATACTCCCAGGACCGGTTCCATTGTCACTGTCCTTTATTTTGACATCAGTGAATGTTTATTGAGCACGTAGTAGGTGTCTGTCACTGTGCCGGGCCCTGGAGACACAAGGTGAGCAAAATAAGAGTGGTCCCTGGCCTTGTGGGGCTTGTAATTGGTGGGACAGAGACTCCCCTATCATTCATTCATCACTAATTCATTCTCTGCCAAAGACATCAATAAAAAACAATAACCAATACGCATGTGTTTCTAAGCTTGACAAAGATAAAAAGGGTTAGGGATTGTTATACGACCTACGATAGAGCAATCTGACCTAGACTGAGTGGATGGGGAGACTGAGCAGGTGGCTATTCAGCTGAAATTTGCAGGAGTTGCTGGTAGAAAAAAGAGCGAAGTGGGAGGGATGGAGTGGATGGAAGAGAGCACTGGGCACAGACAAGAGGATGCACAGAGGTCCCTGGCAAGGGACCAGAGAAAGCTTGGAGCTCTGTCTAGGAGTGGTGGGCAGGCTCCTTTGGCAGGCAGAGTGACGGAGGGGGCAAGGGATGACTGCGTACCTGGCCACGTAGGGCCTTCAAGACCAGGTGCATTGGGATTTGGGACTTTATTCTACAGATTGCTGCAGAGCAGGATACCAGCGAGGAGGGAGCTGGAGTGATCTTGGTGAAAGATGACTCTGATCCTAAAGCGGAGTGGAGACACCTGACTCCCACAGGAATTGGTGCTAAATCAGGGGTGTGTGTGGGGGTGACAGGTGGCTGGGATGTAATCTGTGGGACACTAGTGGGAACTGTCAGTTCCCTGAGGCAGGCCCCCCTGGGGGTGCTGAGCTCCTGTCTACTCAGTGGGATCTGTCCTCCCACGACTGGCTGAAGGGTGTCTGGCTGTGCACCCCCAGCCCACCTCCTCCTGGTTATCCTCTAAGCCCGTGGGCTTCCGCTGCCTTTCTCTCCATAGTCTCTCGATAGCCCTAGCATGTAGCTGACACTCAGAAAGTGACAGTCTACACCCAGGACTCTGTGGTGAGGACAGGCTACTGGAGCCAGAGCTATGTCCTGTTCCTCCTCTTGCATCCACCTTCCAACTGGGCAGGACTCACTCAGTACCAGCGGTCCCTGGAGGAGCAGAGAGAGGCTGCCGCCTCCTGCCTACTCTGTTCTGGGCCCCAGTTCTCCTGCATGTCGACCCCTTGCTGGGCACGGACAGTCACCTTCCTGTAGAATTGCTTGTCTGCTGGCCAGAGGTGACCCCAGCCTGTGTTTCATCCACCTAGCTTCCTGGTCCCCTAGGAAGTTCTTTTTTTTTTTTTTTTTTGGCAGTACCAGGGATTGAACCCAGGGGCATTTTACCTCCGAGCTACACCCCCAGCCCTATTTTTTTTATCCTTTATTTTGAAACCAGGTCTCACGAAGTTGTGGAGGGCCTCACTAAGGAGAGAGAGAGAGAGAGAGAGAGAGAGAGAGAGCGCTGAGGCTGGACGCGAACCCGGATCCTCTGGTCTCCGCCTCCCAAAGTACTGGGATTACAAGCGTGTGCCACCACGCCCGGCGCCCCTAGGAGGTTCTTTACCCACTGCCCACTTGATCTACCCTGGCGGCTAGCTGGTGCCTGCCCCAAACTCACACATACTCTTCACTCGTTCTTAGCCTTCTCTCCTTTCTCTCCTCCCTATGGGAGCCAGTCTGCACCTGCTTCGACTCTCTTTGACAGGTTCTGCCCAAGGCTTTCCAACTCCCTCTGATGCTGGTGAGTTTCCTGTGGCTGTCTGCTGCTCTGCTCAGGCCCGGCTTCCCTATAGACATCAGCTGGTTCCCCCAGGTTCTGTGTTCCAGAGCTGGGGTGTGGGGAGCAGGCCTGTGAGTCACCCCGCTTCCCGTTGTGCCTACGCTCCTGGCTGTGGGCCCTGAGCCCAGTGACTGCTGAGTGGCAGGCAACAGCCCAGGTCGTTGTCACCTTGTCCTCACTCTGCCTGGGCCTGAGCCAGCTGCTCCCTAGCTGGGCCAGACTTAGAGATGGGAGTGAGGAGAGGGAAGGAGAGGATGCTAGGAAGTATAGATCTATGCTTCCCTTCCCCTTCCCCTTCCCCTTCCCCTTCC
>PVJS01061166.1:0-10000 GCA_004027185.1 Glis glis | reverse complement strand
ATTTCTTATTGTGGTAGTGAGAATGAACATCTTTATCTTGTCTCAAACATTCAAAGCAATGCTTACAAAATTGTTTATATTGTTGTGGTAATTTGGGGGTGAATAACTTTTATTAGATTACTAAGCTCTTTTTTTTTGTTTGCTTATTTCATTACATTCATTAGCTCCAGAGATTAGCCATAGCTATTTATTGGTCAGTTTTGTTACTGCTCTTTATTATAAAATTTATTAATAACTTGTTTTTGGAGGATCTTTCATGTGTCCTCTACTTGTTTTTTCCTTACCACTGTGTTCTTAGTGCTCACCTTTCTCCAGTTTGGTAAGTTGGATTCTGTCTCCTACATGTTCATCATCAAACTACTGTTGTCATTGCTGTTGCAATTGCTAGTGTTGTTTCTATGGAGTGTAGACACCAAGTTTCATAAAAAAAAATACTTTCTATTTCTTCCTTTTCTATCTCTATGATTTGATTCTAGAAATAAATCAAGAAATTCTGGTTGATTCACTTTTTCCTAAACAGCAGTTATTTATAAATGAAACTTCAGAAGACCTAGGTATTTTTTGATGAAAGAAAAAGAAAAGGATAGAAATGAAGAAAAACTGGGGAAAGAAAATAGATAAGAAATGAAAAGAAACCAGTAAATATGATGGTATATACTAGGTTCTAAAAAGTTCCATGGCCAATACCAACAACAAATTAAGGCATACTTGCTATTTCTCAGACATTTAAAATCCTTTCTCTGTAGTTCAGTAAACATGTACTAACTGAGGAATTTTCTCCATTAATCTTTATTATAAGCCTGAAGCAATCAACTTTGAAGTATCTTTCTTATTCGAGTGTCCATTACTTGCAGATTTTTCTTTATGTTTGTCCACAAGAAGATTTGCCCATGTTTCCTATGATTAAATAATCCCTGAGTTAAATAAGCATGTATTCTTTTGGATATCTTTATTCTTCCTAGAAAGTAACGTGATGCAAGAGACCTTTATCTTTATTTAATTATTGAGAATAGGCCATTTCAAATATTGTGCTCTGTTCAAAGACATTGCAAAGAGTAATTATTTGCAGTGATTAACTAAAATTTAGCAACTCTTCCAGGTACATACTTATTTCAAAGACACCATAATAATTTAGCTGCTAAAAATGGTATCAACACAGAACATAAATAGTAAATATCAGGAGCAGGTTATTCTGTGTATATTTATATACTTTATAGTGTAATACACAAAGTTACTTTTGTGTGTGTGTGTGTGTCTGTGTGTGTGTGTTTGTGGTTGTGCAGATCAAACCTAAGTCACACATGCCAAGTGCTGTACCACTGAGCTACACCCCCAATTCCCCCACATAGGTTCTTTTCAAGTATCAATTCAATTCAACTTTATTGAGTTGAATCATTGCATATGTTGCAAGGAACAATGTTGATTTAATCTTTTGTTTTGATGAAATATAGTGGATAAACTTGTTGTAATGAAAAGGACAAAGTAGCAATATAATAATCTTAACTCATTCTCTAATACCTTCTAAATGAGCTATCAATATATTAAAATTTTGTATTAGTTAGCATATTAACTATTTTAGAAAAAGGAAATAATATTGCTTTCATTATCAGTCCCAAACATATAATAATGAAAATCTTATAAACTTATCTCTCATGTGTGTTCCTATTTACAGCTGCTACACATTAATATAATTAATTGCAATGACTGAATTTTTTTTGGTTCAATCATATTCTCACGTACCATATAAAATGAGAATCAGATATACACATGATTAGGTGCATTCAATCCTCCCAAAGAAAAACAACTTCCATTCATTAAAATAAATGAATGTGGAATTAGTTTGTATGGGAGAAATAATTGCCCAAACATGCTGGCAGAGTACTTAGTAATAATAACTGATTTAAAGCGCAGATTACTCTTCCGCTGCAGCCCGTGGCGCCGGCAGGATGGGTAAGTGTCGCGGTCTTGTACTGCCCGGAAGCTCCGTAGTCACCGACGGGATCAGAAGTGGCATGATAAACAACACAAGAAAGCCCATTTGGGCACAGCCCTGATGCCAACCCTTTTGGAGGTGCTTCCCATGCAAAAGGAATTGTGCTAGAAAAAGTAGGGGTTGAAGCCAAACAGCCAAATTCTGCTATCAGGAAGTGTGTCAGAGTCCAGCTGATCAAGAACGGCAAGAAAATCACAGATTTGTACCTAATGATGGTTGTTTGAACCTCATTGAAGAAAACGATGAAGTTCTGGTTGCTGGATTTGGTCGGAAAGGTCATGCTGTTGGTGACATTCCTGGAGTCCGCTTTAAGGTTGTTAAAGTAGCCAATGTCTCTCTTTTGGCCTTATACAAAGGCAAGAAGGAAAGGCCAAGATCATAAATTCCAATGGTGAAAACACAGTAGCAATAAATTTTCATATATCAAAAAAAAATAAAGCGCAGATTATTCAAGTGTTAAACTGGTACTTTTCACAAAGATTTCACTACTCATAACAGTGTAATAAAATTGAAAGTATATAGGATGACTGACAAACTGAACACTGCTTCAGCAATGCATGTTAGTTTGTTGAATGCTTAGAAAATTTGAAGTAAAATTTTGTTTCAATGGCTTAGACTATCAGCATCCATCTGCAGTCATTTAATTAAGAGTGTTACTGTTTTCTCTTGTGCTTAATATGTCATTTATTAATGAAACATATATGCATGCATACCTCAAGATGTCAATTTAAGGCTTAAAATGAGCTTTTAACATCTGCTGTTTTCACTGTTTTAATATTAATGAAACTTTTAATAAAATTAAAAAATATATCTATCTTAAAATTTCCACAAAGCATTAGAATAGAGCAAAAGCACTCCAGCTTCATATTAGGGCTGCAAGAAAGCCTCTAAAATGATAGCAGTAATGTAGTGAGAAAATTATACTAGTACTTGTGAAAAAATATTGGTTAATATTTTTTTTTGTGGTACCGGGGATTGAACCCAGAGGGGTTCTACCTCCAAACTATACCCCCGGCCCTATTTTTTATACTTTATTTTGAAACCGGGTCTCATGAAGTTGGAGAGGGCCTCACTAAGTAGAGAGAGAGAGAGACAGAGAGACAGAGAGAGAGAGAGAGAGAGAGAGAGAGAGAGAGAAAGATAGAGAGAGCTGAGTCTGGCCACGAACCCAGATCCTCCGATCTCTGCCTCCCAAAGTACTGGGATTACAAGCGTGCGCCACCACGCCCGGCTATATTGGTTAATATTGATATAACAATAAACAGGATGGCTTTGAGCTTTCTTTAGTTTGGAATTATAATACCAGGACTAGAAAAGAAAATTCCTGAGTAAATCAGTCAATATTATTTCTAGGGAATTGAGAAAATTTTAAAACTTTAGCTAATGTATGATTAACTAGTGTTTAGATAATATTTGAATACAATATTTAAATGCATATGCAAATAAATGATTGAATAAATGTGTACATGGATGTATATAAAAAACTTTAATAATTTTTTGGATACATGTAAGTTTGACTATGGTAAGCTTTGATGATTTATCTAAAATTGCCACAGTAATACATGGTGCTAGAGAGCCATGCAACATTTTAATAATGGTAGGCCTCAATGAATGATGATACTTTTAATTCAAAGAAGCACTCTAATCAATGCTATAATAGAATGTAATTATAATTATCTTTCACATTAACCATTGTATCTTTGGTCCTTGGATATCACTTTATAAGTGCTCTCTTCTTTTATCAAGTATCTCTGACAGAAATATATTGATAATCTATTACTAAAGAAAAGGAATATAGAACCTAAATTGATTAATTCCAAGTAAGGTCATAAGAAAGACATATTAACCAGGTAGCAGTGTGTTAAGTGTGAATTCTAATGGATAGGTAAACAGTTTTATCCATTATTATCCATTAAGATTTCAAAAAGTGTCTTTTATTCACTGAGCAGATTTAGTGAAATTTGAATAACTAATACAGATGTAATACATGTGAAGCACTTGAGGATAAGAAGCATAATGAAACATTAGAAAAGTCCCTATTACCTAACATCTTGTCATGTAATTATAGATTTGGACTGAGAGAGTAAAATGCAACTGAGAGTAAAAGGGAGAGAGAGATGTGGAAAATTAAAGGGAAATATTAAGGGAAATAATAACAGGGGATTCATCATTTTAAAAACATTCTACAAGTTATTTTCCTATACTTTAGTTTCCTTATTTGTATTGTGTAAATGATAATAATAACTACCTGATGCTGTGTGTGTGATGATTAATTGAGAAGTGTGGATGTGTGGAGAGTGATAAGGAACAGCTTCTCACAGTCTTGCCAGAAGGGTACATCAGAGAAACATATAATTCTTAGGGTTAGTAAATTTTGCCATATAAGCAACTAAATAGAAAGCTTCTTAGGAATAAAATAATTTAGCCAAGTAAGGAGTGCTGGAGTGGTAAGATTGGGGAAGATCTTCCAAACCTAGCCTCAAGGCATATCTGAAATATGGGTGTGATGTGTTCAGAAAAAAAAAAAGCTGGTTATTTGGAAAGATAAATAAGATTGATAAACCCTTTGCCAACCTAAGCAAAAGAAAGCAATAACTGACTCAAATTACTAATGGGAGAGATGAAAAATGAGATATCACAACAGATAGCATGAAAATCCAGAGGCTCATTAGAAACTATTTTGAAAACTTATATTCTAATAAATTGGAAAACCTAGAATAAATTGATAAATTTCTAGCCACATATAAATTACCTAAATTGAACACAGAGGACATAGAAAACATAAACAGACCAACAGCAAGCAGAGATTGAAACAGCAATAAAAAGCCTTCCAACAAAGAAAAGTCCGGTTCTAGATGAATTCTCAGCTGAATGTACAAGACATTTAAAGAAGAACTAAGCCTAATGCTTCTCATATTATTCCATAAAATAGAAAGAGACAGAATTCTTTCAAACTCGTTCTATGAAGCCAGTATAACCTAATATTAAAATCAAGTAAAGATACTTCAAGAAAATCACAGACCAATATCCTTGGTAAGCATAGAAGCAATAATTCTTAATAAAATACTAGTGATTCACATTCATAACCACATCAAGAAAACTCTACACCATGACCAAGTTGGCTTCATTCCAAGGATGCAAGGCTGATTCAACATATATAAGTCAATAAATGTAGTTCACCACATAATAGAACTAAAGACAACACTCACAAGATCATCTCAATAGATGCAGGAAAAGCATTTGACAAAGTATAACACCCATTCATGTTAAAAACCTGAAAAGATTAGGAATAGAAGGAATTTACCTCAATATTATGAGGGCAATATATGATAAGCCCAAAGCCAACATCATACTGAATGGAAGAAAAAAGACAAGACTTTGCAATTACTAGAAGAGGGCATAGGACCAAGTCTCTAACATATAGGCACCCGTAGATACTTCCTCAATAAGACCCCCAAAGCTCAGGAAATAAAAACAAGAATCAATAAATCTGATGACATTAAATTAAAAAGCCTCTGTGCAGCAAAGGAATCAGTCAAGAGTCTGAAGAGAGAGCCAACAGAATTAGAGAAAATCCTTGACAGCTACTCCTCTGATAGATGTCTTATATCTAGAATGTATAAAGAACTTAAACAGAAAACAATAAACCAATAAAAAATGGGCAATTTAACTGGATAGACACTTATCAAAAGAAGAAATATAAGTGGCCAACAAATATATAAAAAAAGTTCAACATCATTAGCAATCAGCGAAATGCAAATGAAAACTACACTGAGATTTCATCTAACTCCAGTTAGAATGTCAGTCATCAAGAAAACAATAATAAATGCTGACGAGGATGTGGGAAAATAGGAACCTTATATACTTTTGTTTGGATTCCAAATTAGTATAGCTGCTATGGAAATTAGTGTGGAGCTTTCTCAGAAAACTTGGACTGGAACTACCATATGACTCAGCTATACTACTATTAGATATCTTTCCAAAGGAATTGAAGTCAGACTATTATAGTTATATGGGCATATCCATGTTTATAGCAGCATAATTCACATAATTAACAAAGTATGGAATAATCCTAGGTGTCCATCAACACATGAATGAATTACAAAACTGTGGTATATACACATGATGGAATTTTACTCAGTCATAAAGAAGAACACAATTATGTCATTTGCAGGAAAATGGATTGAAGTAGAGAATATTATGCTAAATTAGATTAGCCCATCTCACAAAGTGAAGGGTCATTTTTTTATATGTGGAAGCTAGAGAGAAATTGGGAAACAAAAGGAACTTCAGATAATTGATGAGAGATACCAGTACAATAGTCGAAGTGGTTTAGGGGAGGAAGGTGAGAAGTGGAAAAAGGAGGCTTGATGAGGGAAATAGTTCAAATAATGGAATGTACATATAAGAAGTTAACAAAACCAATTTAAATAATATGTATGAGGAGAGGGATGGAGAAGAGTGAGATCCAGAGGAAATCACATCAAGTGCTGTGTACATGTATGTTTCTGTCACTCTAAACTTTATAACGATGTACAATTACAATGCACTAATAAATATATAAAAATAAATCTATTCTCTATATTTTAGAGTGTTTTATGTAAGATTTTATTATTTTTCTTTAATTCTTAGGTGAGTTTACCCATTAAGTCATTTGGAATTGAAGTTTTCTTTGTGGAAATGTATTCTCTCAAATTTGAGAGTCAAAATATTTTGTGTCTTTTTATTAATTTCAAGTTATCTAATGATGTCAGTTGTGTCAATTATGTAATATATTTGTCTTTTTTAAAAAGTATTTCTCCTCCACCTATTGAAGGATGAAATTGATTTTCACCTAAGAAAAAATATTTGAGTTTTTTCCTATCTTTTATCTTGCTTTGTCCGCAACTGTTCAATAGCAAACAACGAAGTCCACTAATACATTCAAATGTTTCTTTTCCTCTGATCTCTAATACTGGATAACAGGTATTATGCTTCTTAGCATTTTTAGAAGAAGCAGAAAAAATGTTTCATTTATGAGTATCTGACTTATTTTGCTTACAAGTGCTCAGATTTCAGCTTGGGCATCATATAATTCTCATTTCAATTTTGTAATATTTGGTAAA
Organism: Glis glis; assembly: GCA_004027185.1. Classification (NCBI taxonomy): domain Eukaryota; kingdom Metazoa; phylum Chordata; class Mammalia; order Rodentia; family Gliridae; genus Glis; species Glis glis. The sequence continues at coordinate 2,902 of PVJS01061166.1, read as the reverse complement.
TTGTCCCTACATTTTGTTGAATGCAATAATATGATTTTCCTTTGAAACTGTTAATACAATGAATTACAATCCAATTACCTTTACATTAATGAAATGAATTGAATTGTGTGAATTTTCTAATTTTGAACAACCTTTGCATTTCTTGAATATACATACCTTGTTATTGAAGTATTTACTATACCCTATTTTCTAAGATTGTACTGAAGATTTATTTTTAATTAACAAATAACATTTTTAGAACAAAATATGATGTGTTGATAGATATAGACATTATAGAAAGATTAACTCAAACTAATTAACACAAACTATCACCTCACCAACTTATTTTTCTTATGATGAAAAGATTAAAATATTATTTTTAGCTTATAATACAAACTTATTATTATTATTAAAGTAGGTCATCATGCACTGCCATTGATTACTAAAACTTATTTCTTCAGTTTAACTAAAGTTTTACACCCTTTGATTAACATCTCCCCAGTCCTCTTCATCCCCATCCACGGCCTCCAGTAATCACCTTTCTGTTTCTATGAGATAGACACTTTTTAAATTCCAAATATAAGTGAGATCATATATTTCTCTTTCTGTGCTTGGCATATTTCACTTAATATAATGTTCTCAGTGTCCATCTGTGCTGTTATAAATCATAGGCAAGAGATGCCAATATTGGGAAAAAATCTAATATCTACCCAGAATCTATTTGAAATTTATCACTTTATATTAGGAAGTATTTCTGGAGATGATTATATGAGACTCTTAGAGATACTGGAATTACTATTCTACCATAAATTATATAGTAATCTAATCAGAGAAACTTACAGTTCTCAAACTTTGACATTTTCTAAATACAGGGTTAGCCAGCAAATTGAGACAAGATGAACACTATTTTTACTGTGTTGATTTTTTTTTTACCATGGAATTCCATGGGAAGTTTAATTTCATTTTTCTAGTTATTTACAATGCACTCACTTTGGTGTCACTTTCATAAATTTACTCTAAACTCATAATATTCAAAACTGGGGAAGTTTTCACTTTACTGAAATTAATCCCCAGATGCACTCCTTGATTCTCACTACTTATTCAACAAATCTTTCCTCAGATCCCCCTTGTAATTTTATTTTCTTAAAGCATGTTTTTCCATTTCTTGCTATGATTAGAAAACTACATGGGCCTCTGATTACCTATAGTTTTATGCTTAAATTCCCTGAGTTTAAAATTCACTGATAATCCAGCCTTGCCTTCATGATCAATATGTCTGCTTAATCTACCTCATCCATTCTCTGTCCAATGTCTGTACTATACAGAGTACGGTATTACTGCTTACTGTTGAGTAATATCTGGATCATTTTTAAGATTTTATTCATTTATTTTTAAATTTTAATGCTTTCATTGGTGCATTATAGTCTCACATCATAACGTAGTTCATAATGATAGTGAGAATAAATGATGGATCATTTTTTAAGCTTTTAAACCTTATCTGAGAAACTCCCATTATAAAATTATGCGTTATAAACAACAAATATTTCACATATGAGGTATCACTTCAAAATAAATGTTTTGTACCATAGATACAGTAGGTAATATATTAACTTACATTAATAGTTTATACTTATGTGATATTTCAGAGTTTAAATACACAAATATGAAAAAATCAAATGCTTTACTGGTTTGTTGCTAAATGAGGATTTTCTCAAAGGTATACCTTCTGTAAAGCATTAAGACATTTTACCTCATTTTGGCTCTGTGATTTTTTCTAATTGTTCTTGAACTCAACAGTTGTTCCTATCAAAATCAATGTTTCCATCCATTTTAGAGTTTCTCTGTTATAGAAATCCAGAAGAATAGCTGACCACACCGTGCTATAAATACTAGTTTCAATCAAAGTTTAAATAAATTGGCTCCTTAGTTCCAACCTAAAAAAAGCAGTTGAACATATTTGCAGCTTTTAAATCTTTCTTATTATGTGAAGGCAGATTCTAATTTAAAAGGCTGTACTTCTACTCAAGTTGATCTATGATGCTGCCCTTAGAAGTGCAATTAAGCTGTGTTAGTGGAGAGGTCATATCAGAAATCATGAAAATTAAACATTTATAACACTGAATCAAAAATGGTTTGTGCATCACACTGATGATCCTCCATTTATACAATTATCCAGTCCTTAGATTGCTTGGGTCTCAAAACATAGAAACCATTAATAGAGCAAAAATAAGTATGAAATGAGTATTAGATATAGTTTCTAATGAAAAATGTATTAGCCCATGCTAATGCAAGCAAATAGAAGTTAAAAAGATCAGGGTAAGCACAATCAGCTGCAACAGAGTGTGATCATTCTTGATGCTCCAAGCAGTAGAAAAATCAATGTTTCCAAAAGCCTGGAAATTTCACAAAGCGTGTGAACTACAAAAAATAAAGTCTATCCTTTGTGCCAACATAGCCTTTTCTGTCCTGAACAACACACTTTTAATGAGAATATTGATAAAGTTTTATATATCAGATACATAGTTTAAATATATTATAAGTTAAATATTTACACATTTATTTATTTATTATTTATTTATTTTATGGCCATGGCCCCATTGTCCTCTGTAACAAGAGAATTCAACCAAAAATAAAATATCTTTCCTTTCTTATGAACTTAGCTTTTAGTTTGAGGAGGAAGAGAAAGTGAATAAGTTGCAATGAAACATTAAAAATTAGTAGATGTAAAGCCGGGCGTGATGGCGCACGCATGTAATCCCAGTACTTTGGGAGGCGGAGACCGGAGGATCCGGGTTCACGGCCAGCCTCAGCTCGATCTCTCTCTCTCTCTCTCTCTCTCTACTTAGTGAGGCCCTCCACAACTTCATGAGACCCAGTTTCAAAATAAAATATAAAAAATAGGGCCGGGGGTGTAGCGCGGAGG
>PVJS01061165.1:0-11059 GCA_004027185.1 Glis glis | reverse complement strand
AAAAAAAAAAAAAAAAAAGAATTGATTATGCAAAAATGAAAAAGTTTTTTCCCTTAAGGAGCAATTGGTCTTACATTAAGTAACTGTTGTGTGTGTTTTTTTGGTGCTGGGGATTAAACCCAGGGGCATTTTACCTCTGAGCTACACCCCCAGCTCTATTTTATTTTTTATTTTGAAACAGGGTCTTACTAAGTTGTGGAGGGCCTCACAAGTTGCTGAGGCTGGCTGTGAACCTGCGATCCTCCTGTCTCAGCCTCCCAAATTCTAGGATTACAAGTGTGTGTTACCATGCCCGGCTGGCAATAGCTTCTTATAACATCTGCCCACTAAATTTTTATCTTACCATTGCCATGCTAACAATTAAGTTGCTTGAAGTTTGAAAGTAACTGTATTTGGAGTACAAGCCTAGAAATGGAGGCCTATTTAATCTAGCATGCATTCAAGATTATCACAAGCTGAATTTTAATCTCTCAAACAAGTTTATACAAGTCATTATTGTATTTCTGTATGTATTGAAAGATTCATTTATTAAATATAAACCTTTAAAATATATTAACATTTTGTAGCAGTCTTCCAGAATTTCTGGCACTAGGTATGAGAGATTGGATTATTGGTTCTAATTTTTCAGTCCCCTATTGCACTCTTGTATAAAGCCTCATAGTGAGTAGGGTGTATTTTCCCACACCCATGCTCATGAGTTTGCTTGCTTGTTCTTCACAGTTGTCAAAATAGGAACATATCTTAAGCAGGCACTGATCTTTCAGCCTGAGATCCTAACATACTCACATATCTGCAGTCTGTAGCAGAGACAACAGAATAACCTGAAGATCTGCAATGTGAAATTGAGCCACACTTGCTGATCCTTAGACATGTGTGCAAGAAATAGTTTCTTGTTGTATGCTCCTGAGAGTGTTTTCTGACAATGATAGTTAGATAACTGATTAATACATTGGGATTCTTAAATATGGAACAGGACTTGATCCCTCTAATTCTCTGAGATTCCCTGTATTTATCAATACCCTAGACTGAAAGCCTGCCCTAAATACTGGGTATGGGTAGTCTCAGATGTCCAATACCTTGTGGACTCAGAGTCTTAGGCTTTTAGGATAGAAATCTGGATAGAATTTTTGAGTCTTTTCATCTTTACTCCATTTCCAAAGAGTCAAGCACTCCTGCTGATTTTTCTATTGTGGTACTTTTAAAAAGCACTGTGCAGAATTTCAAAGGTTAGTTAAAAGTTTCCATTTAGGAGTCTCTTGTAGCTTGTGAGTTTGTCTTTTGAAATCATACACACAGGTTTTATTCTCTCAATGCAATCTGATTGCATACCCTGCACACTAGATTGTACATTTTTACTTTTAATTTTTTCTTCCCATCCCCAACAATTTTAAACATCTCTATCTTCTTTAATAATTAGGATATAGTTTCTCTCCTCCTAAAAAAGCCATATTATTCTAATTATTTCTATAGCAAATGCAATAAGTTAATAAGCATGTAGAATGCAGTCTACATGCAGGGTTTTGTTAGTTGCTTTGGGAGTATCAAGAGATATGAGATACTACCTTTGTCCTTAGGAGTTTAAACTCCAGTTGCAGAGACAAGTTAATGACTATATAAAAAGTAGTATGAGATAGTTGTCTTATGAATGAGATGGCTAAGTGGTTCTATCATGTTATTATAGCCATTTGATAGTATTACATTCTAGCTACTTTGAAAGATCATCTCTCCAGTAAAGCTGATGTGGGGTGTGTACTCCACACATAAGGAACTTGAACATTTTAATATATAGTTTGTATTTAGTAAATGGAAATAATGGAATTCACTACCTGCATAGGAAGAGTTTTAAATAAATATAATGTTTATAAAGTAATTAATAAGAGCCAAGTGCGGTGGAGCACGCATGTAATCTCAGTACTTGGGAGGCTGAGACAGGAGGATTGCAGGTCCGTGGCCAGCCTCAGTAACTTAGTGAGGCCATCTGCAACTTAGTGGGACCCTGTTTCAAAACATAAGAATAAAATAGGGCTGGAGGTGTAGCTCAGAGGTAGAATGCCCCTGGGTTCCGTCCCCTTACCACAAAAAACCCCAAAAAGTAATCAATAGAAGTATTAATCCATTAATGCTATAAAGAATTACTAATTAGCCAGGTGTGGTGGCACATGCTTGTAATATCGGTACTTGGGAAGCTGAAACAGGACGGTACAGATTCATGGCCAGTCCTCAGCAACTTGTGAGGCCTTCTGCAACTTAGTGAGACCCTGTTTCAAAATAAAGAATAAAATAGGGCTAGGGGTGTAGCTCAGAGGTAGAAAGCCCCTGGGTTCAATCCCCAGTACCACACACACACAAAAAAGAATTACTACTTAAATGCTTTGATTATGGAATTTCACTAAAGCATTCTTTCAGTGATCACTCTTTCAGTGAGCCTTATAATAAAAGAGTAGTCCTTTCACTTATGAATAGTATGTTCTATGGTTAGTGGGTAGAGTTCCACATTATATCCCATCATTTATGTTTTCCTGTAGTTTTACATATCTATTTAACTTTTTTTTTTTTGCAGTACCAGGGATTGAACCCAGGGGCGTTCTAACTCCGTGCTACACCCCGGCCCTATTTTTTATACTTTATTTTGAAACCGGGTCTCACGAAGTTGCGGAGGGCCTCACTAAGTAGAGAGAGAGAGAGACAGGGAGAGAGAGAGAGAGAGAGAGAGAGAGAGAGCTGAGGCTGGCTGCGAACCCGGATCCTCCGGTCTCCGCCTCCCAAAGTACTGGGATTACAAGCGTGCGCCACCATTCCCGGCCTTCTATTTAACTTTTCCCAACACTTCTGTGTATAATTAAGAAGCCCAATGAGCCAGAACAAATTTTAAAACCTTTTTGCCCCTTCAACTGAGATGTCAATGTTTGACACAGTTTCTTTCAGAAAACAACCAGCAGATTTGCAAAACAACAACAAAATAAAACCCAGAAGGAATCAAGTTTTCTCCTGATCTCTGAATTACAATATTAAATTATATATTAAAAAGGTATTAACACACAGTGTCCTGGATATAATCATCATTGTTACATCATGTTGCTTTCCATTTGAACCAGCATATAAATAAACAAAGATAACCAACCACATAGCAGAGATGAGATTTACCATCTTGAGTATTTAATTTCCTTGGAAGCAGATGGTGTAAAATGCAAACCAGTGTACTTGGATAGTAATATTTGCTTGTTTGGGATTTAGAATTCTGGAGTTAGTTTTAGGATACACAAAGTATTTATATAATTTTCCCCAATAGATCCTTTGAAAACATGTTCAAAGATGCCTGAATCCAGTGGACCAATGCACAGAAGCATGAAACAACAGGGCACAGTAAAGTAGCTATAATCAACTAGGCTTGCTGCCAGTTGTAGGCACATGAAAAGGAAAACAGCACGACAACAATGAGAAGCATTGTAAATATTCAGTCATGGCAATATGAGATCAGATATGAATTATCAGGAAGATCAGTTGTAATTATCAGAAGATTAGCAGATGGGGGATTGAGGCAAGAGGATAAGGTGAGTTAGAAGGTCAGAGCAATAATCTCAATGAGAGGTGATTCAAGTTTGAACCAAAACACTAATAATGGAAACACCAAGAGAAGATCCTTACACAAAACATGTTACAATTATAATTTGTAGAACTTGTTAATGGATGAAATATGGGGGTTGAATTCAAGACAGACACCCAGACTTCTAGGTTCACATAGTGATCCTATGGTAGTAAGCAAGCTAGGGATTGAAGGAGAGAATCATGCTGGCTGAGGACATGTTCTTTCTGACTTGCTCTAGTTCCTTATGGAGACCCTGCACCCCAAGTTTGAACTCATTGGTTTGGGCCTCATTGACATGTATTGATTGAAATCAAAAGTGTAGTTGACTTCATTTAAGTCATGCAAAGCAAAAGAGAACTAGACTAAGAACTGGATTCTTTGATCCACCAACACTTAAGGAGCTGGAAAAGGTGGGTCCACAAAGGGAACTTAGAAAGAATAAAGACGGCTAATTCGAAATGAAGAGCAGGCTCAGAGGAGAGAAGCATCATAAATGTCAAATGTTATCAAATCTAAGTGTAAGTGATGCCCTGGATTAATTAATCAAGAATCAGCATGATGAACATTGTTAGAAATGTTGCAATAAATAGAGGTAGGAGCATGGTTTCAGTGGGTTAAAATAATAAGAAGAGGGACAAGAAAAGAGGATGTTGTTTGTATTTTATACACCTGATTATAAAAGGAAGAAAAAAGACATGAGCTAGTTTGTTAAAATGTCATTTGGCATTGGTGTACTTTTTTCTTCATTCCATTTGGGAGGGACTTGAATGTATTATTTTAGCTGAAGTAAAGAAACAAAGAATAAAGAAGAGTGAAAATATGGGGCCAGCAGATAAATCTCTTGAAAAAGTAAGAAATTTTTAAAAAGTCAAATATATATATATATATATATTTTTTTTTTTTGTAAAAAAAATTAAACTACTGAAAACACAGAGTAAAAGCAGTTTACTTATAAAAGAGATTAAATTCCCATCTTTAGACCTTCACTATCCCAACATGAGTTTTCTAATTCTAACCCAAATCACTTCCAGCCTGCCCTCGTCCATACGCTGCTAGCAGGTCTGGTATATATTCATTGATTTTGTATACTTCGATAGCACACTTAAATTCATACACATATGCATATGCATTTTATCTTTACAAAAAGGTTCCAAAGCATAGGAAACAGAAGCAAAAATTGGCAAGTGGGATTATACCAAATTAAGAGATGAATCATTGTATACACATATTTTTGTAATTTACAGTAGCAAAAAGAACATATTATTGATATCTTTCCAGGTGAATATGCATTTGTATCACATTCTTATTACTGGCTGCTCTTTAATGGCTATTTAGTATGAATGTATTTTATTAGCCATTCCTGTAATAGTGAATAGCTAGTTTCCAATTTTGTATCCAATTTTTGCTATTGAAAGGAGTGCTATAAGAAGAGTTTAACTTTTATAGGAAAACGGATAGACCTGGAGAACATTATGTTAAATCAGATTAGCCAGTCACAGAAAGTGAAGGATTATATGTTTTCTCTCATGTGTGGAAGCTAGGGAGTAATCAGAATACAAGAGGGACATTTGATAATGGAGGAGACACTCCAGTGGATTGAGGGAGGTAGTCTAGGGGAGAGTGGGCAGGGTGGGAAAGGAAGAATTAATGAAGGAAGCACTTCCATTGACATATACATATGTGAGAATACCAATGCCAATCTCAACATCTTGTGTGGGGTGAAGGGAGTGGGGAGAGAGATGGGGGAAACTCATCAAGTGCTGTGTGCACATATGTCACTATCACTATGAACTACATTATGATGTGAAACTATAATGCACCAATAAAAGTATTTTAAAAAGATTTTGAGGTAGCACCAATTTCAAATAATATATCCATTAACTAATGTATATAAGTTATACATACACACACTTTTTTTGACAGTGTACTGGTAGTTCTTGAAAACCATGTTTTCTTGATACACACCATGTATACACAAGAGTGAAAACTTGATGAATTTTCTAAAATGACTTGTAATCACCATTCAGATGAAGAAATAGAATATTACTTGAACTTGAACCCTGGAAGCATATGTGTACTCCTTTCCAGTACTACTCATCCTAAAGATAAATTACTATCCTAATTTCTATCATTATAGACCATTTTGCCTATTTTTCAACTCTACATGAAAACAGAATCATACAGGATCTAGTCTTTTGTGTCTGGTTTCTTCTGCTCAGCATTTTGATTGTGATAGTCACTCATATTTTTGTATAGATCTGTATTTCATTCATTCTCATCATTGTATATTACATTATTCTATTTTGTGAATATATCACAATTTATTTATCAAGTACTGTTGATAAGAATTTGGGTACTTTCCAGCTTTTGGCAAAATAGTGCTGTTGTGAACACTCACATATTTGTGGTATACCTATGTTTGCATTTTCCTTGAGTATGTATCTAGGAGGGACATTGCTGTGTACGTTGTGTTTTTGAGTCATTTTTATGTTGATGAAAATACCCTTTTAGGCTGAGAAGTTTCATGAAAATCAAATTAATCAAGAGCTCTGTGTGAGAAACATTGCAGAGCTTAGAGAGAGAGAATGTGGAATGGTTCTTTAATTCTGGATTCAGACTGGTTAGGTTAAAACACTCTGATGTATTGCAACTATGTAAAGAAATAAGCTATGCAATACAGACAATACATGTATTTCTCATTTAATATATGTAAAACACCTGGTGAACATTAGTAAATGCTAACTACTATTCTTATAGCTATTTCTACTAATGTCAGCCTCACCTGGCCCTTTCAGTGTTTCTCTGTTGTCTAATTAACACTCAGTCTTTGCTGCAGGGTATCTTTCTTTAACACCTAATCAGACACATGAAGGTCAGAAAAAAGATTTGGGAAATATAATCCAGTGCAACCTGTTGCCCATAATACCACACTGTCAAGAAAATTAGAGACCTCAGAATGCAGGCAAAGACATTAGTTGTGCAGTCTCCCTTCAGAATCAATCAGTTTGTTTGAGCTGTCATACCTTTCTCATGCTGAGAGGGACTACTTCATTTCATGAGTGCATCCTCCCACCCTATAGTATTCCTCTGTTCAGTTTTCCCTTTTAATTCAGCATTGCACGCATCTTGGAATAATGACTTACCTTAAAACATTACTGAAAATTGTGTTGAATGTATGGAAGAGTCCTTCTCTGCAGCCTTTTAAAAAAATCTAAATGAGTCTGGTAGGCATGGTTCATGCTGGTAATCTCAGCGACTTGGGAGGATGAGGTAGGGAGTTCTGGGCCAGGCTCAGTGGTAGAGAGCCCCTGGGTTCAAATCCCAATACTGTCAAAAGAAAAAAAAATGTTTTTACATGAACATATTTACTTTTGTGGGCATTTATTTTACTAATTTTATTATAGAAAATTTGTATGTAAACATTTCAGTTCACCGCCTTGTATTACTCTGGATTACACATGAGAGTTGCATCCTATTTTGCCTCTGGGATTCTTCCCATTGAGTCTCAGGTGTAAGGAAAAGATATGTATCCTTTACATATCTAGACTCCATTTGTGAACCCCCTCCAAGACCTGATCAGCGTTGCCATCCCACAATTCTTCACAAGACTTTCTTCTTTTCAGATCCCAAGGCCTTGATGTAGTAAGGTATAACCTGCCTCTGCAAATGTGTAGGATTTAGAGAGTAGTTCTTTCCTTAGTCTTCTACACTGGCCTTTCTGACATATATTTATCTATTCATTCCACCCACTCTTTTCTCCTAGGACAGAATTTTCAGTAATGATTCCTCTAGGCTTTGATCACTTTTGCATTTTTAAGGCATAGTTTCTTATGCTGCTTTTAAACTGATCTCACCGGTGACATGACATTAGGAGAGCTCATCTAAAAGAAATCAAACTGTTTTTACAGCTTTAATTTTTCATTTATTTGATCTTATATTTAAGCAATCAGCCATATTCTGTCAGGCAATTATGTTACATAATTCTAGTAAATGAAGTGATGATAGAATTCCAAGAACCATAATTTTCTAAATCTATTTTCAATGAATTATTTTGGGAGAAGACAACCATAATATAGAAAAAGATTAGAAGGTAAATGATATATCATAATGATTTAAAAGGCATCAAAATAAAGCAAAATTACCTAACTATAATATTTTAAGGATTATATATCCTTAGTATAATTTTTCATGCATCAATATAATTAAGTAAAATCTTAATGCTAAAAGGAATTCTATTCTTCCCATATTTCTTTTTCTTCTATTCTATTTCTATTTCTATTTCAATATTCTATTCTTCCAATATTTCTATTCAAATTCTATTCTTCCAACTCAGAATGGATCAAAGACCCAAATGTAAGTGACAAAACTATATAATTCTCAGAAGAAAGCATAGAGGAAAACCTTTATAACTGAATATAGCAATGATTTCTGGACCATTGATTTCTTAGAGGAATCTAAAATCTGGGTATTAAACGTTCCAAGAAAATCAAAAGTTTTGAGGAAGTCAATGGAAAAGAATATCATATATATATATATATATATATATATATATATATGAGAAAGTTTAAAAAATGGACACATCTGCCATCAATAAATGCCAATAAATAAAAATAAAATAAAATAAAAAGGTCATGATGTATTGTTATAAAATGATTGAAAATCAAATTAAGAAGGAAGAAAGTCACTTTTGTCAAAGTTGTAAAGGCAAATAATCTTCAACCAGTTCAGTACACATTTTGTGTGTGTGAGGGGGTTACTGGATCTTGAACAAGGTACAGCCCCAGCCCCTTAATTTTTTATTTTGGAACAGGGTCTTGGTAGGTTTCTGAGGGCCTCACTACATTACTGAGGCTAACCTCAAACCTGCAGTTCTTCTGTCTTAGCCTCCCAGGTACTGGGATTACAGGCCTATGCTACCACTCTTAGCTATGATATATTTAAACTTAGTTTATTCCACTATCCATTTTCAATTTTTAGGCATTATTTTCCTTTTTGACTTATTTTTGTTATGCAAAGCATTTACATTGTTCTAAATTCAAATCATAAAACAAATAAAATTCATAGAAGTTGCTTTCATTCCTGCTTTCACCCTCATACAGTTTCACATTTGATTTTTGCATGTTATCATCATTTCTCTTAAGAAACATAAGTGAATTGACACATATACCAAATTCATATGCTCACAAACTTATACAGATACATTCCTCTTTCATACAACAACAAAAAAGATGTTTTGTCACAAATCATTCTATTAACATTGCTCAACATTTTACTCTCCTTTACTTAGAAAAGTACCCTAGAGATTATTCCATGAAAATACATAAAGACCTTCCTCATCCTTTTAATATATTCTTAATAATCTACCTGCAGATATGTCAGATTTGATCAGTCTATACTGATAAAATTAGGATTGTTTTCAGTCTTAAGGTATTAAAATGTCACAATTAATATTTCCACAGGGGCTTTAATATTTTTATTGAAATTAGTGATAGTACCTTAAAATGGCTTTTCGTTGTGGGTAGAAATTTCTTGAAATTATAAGCTTCATTTTGTGGTGATCTTGAGGGTCTAAATACTGTCTTCTAGCAAAGGTTTTGTTTTGTTGTTTTTCCCTCTGAACCATTAGCTGCTAATAGATTCCTTGCCACCATGGAAATTCCAAACATAAATGGATCTAGGATTCAACTCCAATTCTTTCCTAAGGGCACAACGTGTAGAAATCTATTTTAGTCTGATGCAGGCATTTACCTAAAAGACCAACTCACTTTTCAAATGATCTTATATCTCAATATTTCTTATTTCATTTACAACTTCATGTTTTGGGGTGGTTAGGGGAATTTCTATTGCCTTCTAGAAAATCTAGAAGAGTGTTAAAATGTGAATTTGTTATAATTTATCCAAGATTTATAGATATTTTGCAGGACCCTTGAGGATATCTGGCCTGACAGTACAAATTATATTTTTGAAGTTTTTTTCATTTTTTTGTGTGTTTTCAAACATTCTTTCTCAGTATGCTCAAAACAGAGGCAAATCCTCACACTCATAGCCAGTTGATTTTTGACAAATGTGCCAAAAACATATGCTGGAGAAAATAGTCTTTTCAACAAATTGTGTTGGGAAAATTGGATAGCCATATGTAGAAGTATTAAATTATTAAATTAGAACCCCATCTCTCACACTGCACAAAAGTCAACTCAAGATGGATCAATGACCTAGAAATTAAACCAAAAACTTTACAATTACTAGAAGAAGGCATAGGTCCAACTCTCCAACATACTGACACTGGTAGATACTTCCTCAACAAGACCTCTAAAGCTCAGGAAATAAAATTGAGAATAGATAAGGATGCTATCAAATTAAAAATTGCTGTGCAGCAAAGGATACAATCAAGAGCCTAAAGAGAGAGCCTACAAATTGAGAGGAAAGTTTTATTGATTACTCTTGAGGGAGATTTTTGGTATTATTTTTGTGTGTTATACTAGCCATTCCAAAAGTTCCTAGATATATTACTTAATTCTATTTTTCAAATCCACAAACTCCTGTATTGATTACTTCTATGCTTAACAATCTGACCATATTTAATAATTTCTTTCCTAACATTATTTCTGGTTATTATAATTACAAACTTTTTTCATTTGAACATATTCATTGCTTTAATTTTTAATAAGTACTCTGATTATATATTCAGCTATATACCATACATTGTTGTTATTTGTTGACTTTGATTATAATTTAGAAGGGTTTTTGAAAGTAAATATTGTTTAATTATTAATTGTTATATCATTTTCTTTGAGTCAGGGTCTTGCTATGTTGCCAGGCTGTTTTTGAACTCCTGAAGTCAAGTGATCTTTCTGCCTCAGACTCCCAAGTAGCTGGGACTGCAGGCACATACCACTATGCCAAACTTGAAGGTGAATTTTTAATATATAAGTGGCTATGTTTCATATCTGCATGCTATTAAATTTCATTTTATTACATTTTGGTAAAAAATATATAATTTTAGGATATTGATTACATTTCCTAAATTTTTGGATATGTGAGAATAATGTAATAAATTGTTATCTGTTCATATAGCTTAAAATTCACTGTGGATATAATATACCAACTTTCTCACTGTATCAGTATGCCTCATCCGTTTCATGGCCTTTCATCCTTGGCCTGTATGGCTAGATAATTAATGTGAGAATCTATCACCAGGACCATATTCTAGCTACAGAGACTGCTGGGTGAGCTCTAGCCCATTTCTCTATATAATCTCTTCTCTGGGTCTAGGGAAGCCACTGTGCCTGTAGAAAGCCTTTATTATATATTTAAGATAGTTTTTCTTTTTTGGTCCAGCTTCCATATTAGTACTAAATCATGGGGCCATTTTTAGCTTTGCTGGGAACAAAAGTCTTTAATGCAAATTCTTTGCACCAGGTATGCTTTCTATCAGAGATGTTCAGGTTGGCTTTTTTTTTTTTTTTTTTTTTT
>PVJS01061164.1:0-11060 GCA_004027185.1 Glis glis | reverse complement strand
GTACTGGGATTACAAGCTTGCACCACCACGCCCGGCCTTTTCCATGTATTTTTCACAGCTCCTGGTGTTGCCAGAATTCCTTGGTATTACTTAGCTAATAGACACAACACCTCTCTCTCTCTCTTTTTCTCTTTCTCTCTCTCTCTCTCTCTCTCTCTCTCTCATTGTGTTCTCTGTGTGTCTTTCCTCCTTTTCTTATAAGGCCACTCGTCCTATTGAATAAAGGGTTCATCCTACCCCCTATAACATCATCTTAACTGGATTGCTTTCTCAAAGACCTTTTTTATAAATAAGGTTACATTCATAGGCACGAGGGATTAGGTCTTGACCATATCTATCTTTTGCATAATACTCGATTTAACCCACAACATTCTTTCTTTTGAAATAAAAAAGTTAATTGATTTTATAAATGATATTGTCTTTCTTATTAATTTAACCTTAATATTGTTTTCTGCTGTTTCTCATGATAATGTTTAGGGTTTAAATTAATTCAACTGGCTTTGCGTGCTAGTCTTCATAACACTTATCACCATCTGAAATAGTGTATAGTATACATAGATTCAATGGGAGCTACACAAGGGATGGGTTTTTATGTTTTATCCCAAACAATTCCCCAGTGTTTATGTCAGTTTTTGAAATGCACTAGGTTCTTAGTATGTATTTGGTGAATAAATGAACAATCTAAAAACCTAGCTATCATTTATACCATTGCTTTTTTAGGTGATATATATCCTAAATTCCAAATAGGCAATTAGCAAAGTTTGGGAAACCAATGCATACATGAACGGCAAATTTCCTGCATGTTTTTCTGAGAGACTAATAAAAATCCTGGTAGTGTTGGTAATAAAAGCTTTGCATTTGGTCCCAAGTAATTTGATTGCTTCAAAGTTATTAGATAATTATATAGTAAGAACAGTTACAAATGCACTTTGTTGTTAATAATAATTAATATTCAGGTAATATAAATTCTAATAGGAAAGTTTGTAAATAAAGCTTTAAAAAAGGATAGAAAGAAATAAATACAATTATTTACATTCAACCTTTTATTCTCTCCATGCCAACACTGATTATTATGTTAGTGTATATCATTTAAGATAATTTTAATTCATTTATTTATAAAAGTAGGATCTTCTTTTACCTGCATTGTAATAAATGTACTGTTTTTACTCACTAATACATTTTACTCATATTCTATGTCTTAAAATTTAATTACACAAAATAATATTAATGGCTTCATATTATTTCACCATATAGATATTCCATGGCATTACTTATTTAAATAATTCCCTATCTTAAAAAAATAGAAAACATTTTAATGAGACTGTAGTGACAAGCTCTTCATTAGTATGTCTCAGTAGGTTCCTTGATAAAATCTTAAAATTAGAATTACTGGGTCACAGGACAAGTCCAATGTAAAGTGTTTCCTTTATTTGCTTGTATTAAAAGATTAATTTATTAAGGATAAAATAATTTTTTATATTCAATAACTGATGAGAGCAATTGTTGCTCAACTATCATCTTATGGATGCACAGATATGACAGAATTATTTCAGATCTTTGTGTAAGTTTAAAGTAAGTTTAAGTGATACACCTGTATATCGTGTAAATTCAAGTGCTATCAGAGTGTATAGTGGAGCTAGACAGAGGATGTACTTCTCCACATGTTATTTATTTACATAGTAAAAGCCTCTGATAGTAGCTTGTTTAGGGGAAATTTTATGACGCGCGTTATCACAGCTAATTATGGGGAGAGAAAATAAAACATGCTTTCCTTGACGATTCAAGCAAGTTGTTTAGTAATCCTGAATTCTACAAGAGAAGAATTGGGGCAGGTGCTTGCATAAAATGATAGTGGTAATTGTCCATTTAAAAATGTGAGTACTGCCAAGAGCAATGTTTTATTATGTCTGTTTGCAAAATGACATGTGAATATGCTACATCTTACGCCCTTCACTTTGGTGTATTTTTTGGTCACATTCTCTGTTACTTTACATTGTAAAGGTTTCATTAAAGCAAACCAATTTCTCAAAGAAAATATAACTGGTCGCTTGTAATCCCAGTACTTGAGAAGCTGAGACAGGAGGATCACAGGTTCACGGCCAGCCTTAGCTAGTGAGGCCCTCTGAAACTTAGTGAGACTCTGTTTCAAAATAAAGAATAAAAAAATAGGACTGGGGGTGTAACTCAGAGGTAGAATGCCTCTGGGTTCCATCCCCAATACCACACTCACAAAAAAAGAAAATATAACTGGTGACATTTGATACATCAGAGAAATAGTCTCTCTGCTAGATTTTTATTATTTTCTTTGAAAAACTAATTTTTCCTCTCCGATCATAAGTGGTCATTATCCTTGAGGTACGTCTGGGTGAAACAAAGATAATATTCTGTTTATATCTTTATTATTTCAGTTTATGATGTGCCACATTAGTGGCAAAATCCAGACACACACTGAAATACTCAGCTTGCAACTCACTCAGAGAAGCAAGCATCAGGAAAAGCCCAGCAGATGAGGATCACTATCCAGTCAGTCTGCATATATTTATAATATTGGAACAATGTATTTTTCAGACTAATTTTTCTTCACTTAAAAATATGGAAAACAAAAATGATTTCTTTTTACTTATTTACATTCAGAGAAAATATGAAGTTTAGCTAAGTAAATGGAAGCATTCATTATAATTTAATAGAATTATTGGCTGATCTTTATTTTGAGGCAAAATAAAGAAGAGAGGTGTTAGAAGAGTGTCAGGAAATGGCTGTGAAGACTAATTGGATGGAATAGAATCACAATGGTCAAGAAGAAGTTTATAAGCTTTAAAGAAAGAGAAAAGACACTTATGAAAGGAAAAGATGCAAACTAATGACTCATTTCTAAAAATATAAATGAAAAAAATAAACTCTTGCAGTATCATTTTCTTACATATTCATTTAAGGCATTGTTAAATACTTTTTTCATCATCTTCTCTAAAGAAAATAATGCTATCCAATTTTCCTAAATTATAGTAATAGATTTAATTTCAAGAAGCAAAATAACATTTTAATTTCAGTTGTACCAAGAAGTACAAGGTTGAATGTTAAAAAACATGTTAACACACCCCCAGCTTTTCTATCTAGGAAGCATTCATCTGCCCCTAACATATAAGGGCAAAAAGCTGGAAAAAAATCACAAATACATTATTTTCTGGCACCATAGATTGTGGGGAACAGCTGTTATAAAATCTTCATTTATTTGGGGAATGAATTTTCCTCTTTGTAGCAAGGAGAGTTTTAAATTTGTATGCATGGGTTTTTATGTTTAGTCTGCTAAAATGGATTAATCTGGAGAAAAGCATCCATCAAGCAACACAAGAGAGTGGTGACTGGTGTTAGAAAGTGATTGGGAGCAGCAAGTGGTTAATAGTTTGGCAGATAGCAGCTGTTGACACAGGGTAGGTAGGTCATGGGAAGGTATAGTGGTAAACTGATCTTTTTAAATAAAACTGTAAAAGTTCAACAGGGATTTTCTTTTGTTTAAAATCTCACAAAAATGTAGGAACTATATATACCAGGTATTGCAGTTACTATAAGGGCTTTATAATTATTAATACATACAAATGTTCTTAATTTATGTAACTTAATATTCAAATTCCTTCAGTTCTTGTAGGGCAGTCCTTAAAACAAAAAAGACCCTTATATCTACTTTTCCTCTAGAATTCTGCTAAAGGGAAAACTAGACAAATTAAATTTAGCAGAGTTTATTAGAGCAAAAGACAATTTATGAGCCAGGTATAATGATGCATGTCTATAATCCCAGTACTTGGGAGGCTGAGAGGAAGATTGCAGGTTCAAGACCAGCCTCAGCAACGTAGTATGATTCTTAGCAACCTAGCAAGACCCTGTTTCAAAATTAAAAAATAAAAAGGGCTGGGGGTGTAGCTCAGAGGTAGAAGGTCCCTGGGTTTAATCCCCAGTAACACACACACACACACACACACACACACACACACACACACACACAAACAATTCATGACTCAGGCAGAATCCAGAACCAGTGGAGCAGTGGAGTTCACAGAACTCCATTGTATAACTTGAGCAGACAGAAATTGAAAGCGTCAGACCCAAATAGCTTGCTTGGTTTCAGGTCACCTTTGCCTCATTTGGACAAGGGCTGATTAGTTGGCAGCTTGGGATTGGCTGAAGCTGACTGCTGTGATTGGCTGTGACTCAGCTATTTGTTACAGAAATATACTCCTTAGTAAGTTCCAGTTTGTTTATATACTAAGTTAGGTTGCAGTTGATTATGTAGGGATTTAAGGTATGGAGGCTGCCTAGGAACCATATTTAAATTAATTTAACAATTCCAAGGAAGAATATTAGGGAGATGGGACTATAAAGACACATCTAATTTCAGTACCCTGCATTATGAGGGAACTTGGGACCAAGGAAGTAGTTGGGAGTCAAGAAAAAAGAAAAAAGAAAGAAAAGAAAAGAAAAGAAAAAAGAAAAGAGAAGAGAAGAGAAGAAAAGAAAAAGAAAAGAAAAGAAAAGAAAAGAAAAGAAAAGAAAAGAAAAGAAAGGAAAGATGATTCTATGATGCTATAAAAGAAAGTAGAATAAATCTAGGAAAGACAGTAGAATACATCTAGGAACTTGCCTAGGTTGCAGAACAAGATTTTGAAATCAGTTAACAGAAAATGTTGGGCTTCCCTTATGGAACTACTAACTCTTAACTATATCATGCCCTCCCTAGGAATACATAATTTTTCCATTTGCACAAATCTTATTGAAAATTTCAATGTGGCACATTAATATAAATAATCATATAAATAATAGTTCTTTTGAAAAAAGTAAAGCAAATTAGAATCAGACATCTAGGAACTAAATGGTATTCTGAAATTTTCATGGTAAACTCACTGTTGTGTGATAATAAGTAATAAAACAGATCTAATTGTCCTGATAAAAAGTAGGAGAGGAGGTGAGAGGTAGAGTATGCCATTACTGACAAGATTTTGTGATAATAGGAAATGGTGTCAGCAAGAAAGAAAATCCACATATCAAACTTTGGTGCAGTAGGTAAGTAAGTAATCCAGTTTCCTAGTCCTGGGAGGTAGTTGGCAATACAGCACTGGCAGAACCTTATCTTTCAAATGAGAAAAATAATAATAGTAGTACAGTATTGATTTTCAAGGTGAAATTGTTTCTCCAAAAAGTCTGAAAGCTCTTCTTCTTTGTTTTCTTTTTCCTTTTCATTTATGAGTTCTGAACTAATTCATTAAAGGTCAGCAATTTTAGACCTTCCTCTTAGAATCCAGCTGTTTGACATCTAAATGAATTTTAAATCTAAAACTATTTCTAGAAAGTTTAGACATTGTAAAAGGTTTTAGAGATCCTATAGCTCTACAGTATTTCTTCATTTCCCCCATCCCCCAACACACATCTCACTCTTGCCCTGCTATGATGACTCTCCAGGTAAAAATTTAAGTTAAAAAATCTATGCTTATTCATTGGTCTGAATGTTAGTGTCCCCCCAGGTTCATGTTGAAGCTTAATCCCCAGTTCATTGTTTTGGGAAGGTGAGTTCTTTGGGAAGTGATTCATGAGTGGGATCGGTGCCTCATAAAAGAGATGTATTTGTCCCTTAGCCATGGAGAATGTGGTAAGGTGTTCTCTGTGAGAAATGACAGACACCAGTTCTGCTGGGGCCTTGTCCTGGACATCTCAGACTCCAGAATTGTGAAGATTAAAACTTACTGTTTATTAATTAACCAACTTGTGGCATTCTGTAATAGCAGCTTGAACCAGGACACTATCGTAGTCTATTTTGTGCTGCTATAACAGAATACCACAGGCTGGGTAATTTATAATGAACAAAAACATATTGCCTCACAATTTTAGAGGGTGGGGAGCCAAACATAAATGTGATGCGTCTAGCAAGAGTTTTCTTGCAGGGTTGAAGGTAGGTGGGTGACAGAGAGAACCCACTCAAAAGCCCCTTTTTAAAGGCATTAAACCCACCCATATGGGTGGAGCCTTCCTGGCTTAATCCCTTCTTAATACTGTCACAATGACAATTAAGTTTCCAAGTGAGTTTTAGAGGGCTCAGACATTCAGACCATCGCAGACAGTAGCACAGGGCATAGACAAATGCTAGTAAGGCATGGGAACACATGTGTCTTTTCACTGCAGTCTGGTTTAGGTATCTCTTATGTTGGGTTTTTGGTGGTTTGCCTATATTCTACCTTATTAGAATGATGCATGTAAATTAAAAACATATAATTTATTATGGCAAATGTTAGTTAACTAGATTATGACATTCTACATTGAGATTTAAAAGCATTCCTAAATTAAGGAAGATCATTATTCTCATTGCCTAAGGTGAAGAATTCTTGCCAGGACTCTAAGATACTTGGTTCAGATGAGTTTCTTTTCTTCAGAAACTTGAAGTTCACTGCTTTAATAGAATAAAATGGGTCTTTTTCTTAAGAAGCATAGTCTCTGACTTATTTTCTGAATCTTTCATCTGAAAGTATAATACAGGCAATGCCAACAAAGCAATATTCAATCTATTGCAACCTTTGCTAAATGTTATTCTCAAAATGTTAGTTATAAAACTTAAACCCTAAAATAGAACTGTTTTGCTTTTCTGAATTCATTGTCATTGTTTAAATAAAAAAATTGGTGGAAAATATTTTTCTAGCTAAATATTTTATTTTTTAATTATTTTGTTGCTTGTCCACAACTTTTAAAGCACTATATTTTATTAGAGCTAGAAATAAGTAGTCTTTATTAAAACATATTTTCACTATTTCAAAATAAACTTTTAAAGTACAAAATAAATAATTTTTACTTTCAATAACATAGATCCAAGTATTTGCTATGATAGCAGTAAGTTATAATTTTAACATAATTACTCTGATATTATACTTGTTTTGTCAGACTAAATTTAGGTAGTTATTACAACCTATCAGATGTTGGAGACTAAATATAAGATTTCCTGTATGTTAACTAGTTCCTATCTAAAAGGAATCGTCTTATTAATCTCAACATCATTTTCATCATAATTATGGTCCCTATTTTTTCTATCATATCAGTCAGTAAATTAATTACTGATAACAATATTGGGCAGACAAGTAATTTAGCAATTAAATTTAATTCACTTTTCTGTTGGTCCTTCTGTTGTCCTGGTGTTAGCATATAAAACCCAATATTTATCATCTCCCTTTTGGACTTGCCCCGCTTTTCCTTAATTCATTGCCACATCTTGTTCTGCTTAGAGATCATCTTGGCTCAGAAATTAGAGGCCTCTTTGATTCTTAGGATTAACTTTCCAGTGACTATGCCTAATTTCTTATATTTCTTTCTCCTGCGAGCAGAAATCTCATCATTATCTCCTCATAACCTTTCCTTCAATCAGATCCTGCTTGTATTTCCTTCTTATTAAGCTTACTTGTATCTTTTTAAGTTGGTGCCAGAAAAATATCAAAACGCTCTTTCTTGCTATAAAACTTGCATGAGACAGGATGTTTGTCGGTGTGATTTCCATTCACAGCTTCTAATAAATTCTGCTTTGAAGATCACATTCTCATTCAGGAATTTAGTATCCTTGCTTTTAAATGTGGGATCTGCAATAGATTGTCTTTAAATCCTTGGCAACTCTAAATATGCTTGCTATACAGGTACCTATAGCCCTAAATATCTTATGGCTTCCCCAAAGTGGATACACTAGAATCAAAATAATTTATTGTTTGGATTACCTGACTGTTACAGTAATCCTCTGAGAAAATTCTCTAAATAGAGCTTAAGAGCTATATCTCAGTCTCCCCACTCCCTGCTTTTATAATTATGTTTTTTCTTCTACTGGGTATCAATTGTGCTATGTTTTTGAACATTATTCTTTATGAGTTGTGCCAATGTCACTGTAGGCTATGGAGAGACTTCCAGAAGTCAACAAATTCATTGCTTAAAATCCCTTTGCTTAGTATTTGTATGTTGCCATAGGTATCTTGGAGAGAAATTTAGTCTTTTTATCTCAGATTAAGATAAAAGACATTTAACTTGATTTCATCAGTAACCATAATTTCTACCATGGTAAAGTTCATTACCACTATCAGAATACTCAGTCCCTTTGCTGGAAAATTAAATTGGTATTTCTTAACTTGCCATTTTTTGTGACTCATGGAAACCCTTCTTTGACTTACATCCCAAGGTTGAAACATACTAACTTTGAGTTAAAAACTAGTCAAATAGCCAAATAAGAAATTCCTTTTCCACGAGCAGAGTGCAACTACAAGAGTAGGTGAAATTTAGATTTGAGTGGCCATTTTATTTAATGAGCGGAATAAAGGCAGTATGAATGTTTTGATCTGACCCTTGCTGTTTATGATTTTAAATTGGAACAAGATTGAAAACAATAGTCCGGTCTAGGATACGAAACATCCCTGAGTATTGGATACCTAATAATACCCAGGCAGAATATCTAACAAACTGATTTTCATCTACCTCACTGACTAAAAATAAAAAAGCAAAAAATAGGGTGGCATAAGAATTGTGCCTAAATTATAATTTAGTATCATACCAATATTCCAGCAAAAGAGTTTCTGATAATAATCAAGATATTATTAATATAACTTATGGAATATTATGATGAATAACTAATGCATGACTCAATAATGTTGTAAGAATTCTATTATAAAATTACCAGTCAAAGTGGCTGGCATAGAATATGAATTTCTCCTTGATTAAAGTTCAAATACACATTTATCTGTACATATCTGTATATTTATCTATATGTTTTCATGTTATACATAGTTTTTTTTTTTAATGTGGTACTGGGGATTGAACCCAGGGGCATTCTATACTGAGCTTCACCCACATCCAGCCCTTTTTTTAAAAAATTTTTGTTTTGAAACAGATTTCACTAGGTTGCTTAGAGCTCTACTACATTGCTGAGGCTTTCCTTAAACCGGCGATTCTCCTATTTCACCCTCCCAAATACTGGGATTACAGGTGTGAGCCACCATGCCAAGCGTAATGTGGTTCTTTAGATTCATCTTAACAAAACTTTGCCTTCTTCCTTTGATCATGTAAGTCTAGAAGTGAACTCATTTTTAAATTTTCTTAAAAATACTTTTCAATTAACATATTGAGTTAATATCAAATAGGATTACTTTCATATCTGTACTGGGGACTTTAAATAAAATTTTCTGCATCACAGTGAATTACTATCACCAGACCAGCTACTTGTCTTCACAAACTACTACTTTTACAGCCTATTAAACAATATAAAAACCCTTCCTTTTAAAAGTTATTATGAATCATCTTTTCTGGGGTCCATAATTTTGTGAAATGTCTCCTTTCACACATGCCACATCTTATGTAATACACTCTTCAGTGAATATAGACTAATATCAAAAATGTACAAATTACTTAAAAGGCTTAACACTATAAAACTAATAACTATCAAGAAATGGGCAATTGAATTAGACACTTCACAAAAGAAGAAATACAAATGGCCAACATCATTAGCAATCAGGGAGATGCAAATCAAAATTACACTGAGATTCCATCTAACCCCAATCAAAATAGCAATCATCAAGAAGTCAAACAATAATAAATGCTGGTGAGAATATGGGGAAATAGGAACTCTTCTACACTGTTGGTGGGACTGCAAATTAGCACAGCCTCTGTGGAGATCAGTGCAGAGAAAAATGGATCTTCCATATGTTCTGGCTACACCACTCCTGGGTATCTTTCCAAAGGAACTGAAATCAGAATATGATAGTAACAAATGCATATCCATATTTATAGCAGCACAATTTGTAATAGTGAAATTATGGAACCAACCCAGTGTCCATCAACAGATAAATGGATCACAAAATTATGGGATATACACATAATGGAATTCTACTCAGCAATAAAGAAGAACCAAATTATATCATTTGCAGGAAAATGGATGGACCTGGAGAACATTATGTTAAGTGAGATTAGCAGTCTCAGCTCATATGTTTTCTCTCATATGCAGAAGCTAGGGAATAATTGGAATATAAGAAGGACTTTAGATAATGGAGGAAAAACTCCAGTGGAGCAAGGGAGGTGATTTTGGGGGGAGAGGGGAGAGAGGGAAAATTAGTGAAGGAAACACTTCCACTGACATTATGTACATATGTGAGTATACTAATGCCAGTCTTAATATGGGGTGTGGGCAGAGTGGGGAGGCAGCTGGGGGAAAACTCACCAAGAGCTGTGTACATGTATGTCACTATCACTATGAACTACATTATTGTGTGAGACTATAATGCACCAATAAAAGTATAAAAATAAATATTAAGTACAAAAAAAAATTCTAAGTTGATTGCATATATGAAATATGCTAATAGAAAACATTTAGCTGTTAGTTATTCCCCATTGTCTTCTATGAACATTCTATTAATGGGATGAGTGTTACAAAGAATGAAATTTAAATACTTCAGCATTAGAAAGTAGATGTAAATGAGGTGCTCTGATAATTAGTGTAATAATGATATTAATAGTTTAGTCAATTATCATGATAAATGTTAGAAATAGGCTCCCATGGATGAAATTAAAAGTATTAAAGACCTGTACATTTGCTGAAATAGTTTGTAGTTACTTCCTTTATTTTCATGAACAGTGTCATAAGACTTTAGTTAGGTCTATAGCCTTTCCTTACAAATGGAACCCAAGATTTGACCCCAAATGGTTCTATTTCATGAGAAGGACCTTTAGTTGCCAATTAGTTTAAAAGATTTCTGCTTCTGGCATAATTTCAAGTAAGTTTTTTAAAATTATGTCAAGTGGGCATTTCATGGAGAGAGCTCCTAAGAAGATTATGAAAACCCTCAGAAAAGATCATGAATAGCTGGGCGTGGTGGCGCAGGCTTGTAATCCTAGTACTTGGGAGGTGGAGACCAGAGGATCAGGGTTCGCGGCCAGCCTCAGCTACTTAGTGAGGCCCTCCACAACTTTGTGAAACCCGGTTTCAAAATAAAGTATAAAAAATACGGCTGGGGGTGTAGCTCGGAGGTAAAACGCCCCTGGGTTCCATCCCTGGTACTGCAAAAAAA
>PVJS01061163.1:0-11060 GCA_004027185.1 Glis glis | reverse complement strand
GTGGCCAGCCTCAGCTCTTGCTCTGTCTCTCTCTCTCTCTCCCTGTCTCTCTCTCTCTCTCTCTCCATACGCCCTCCGCAACCTCGTGAGACCCGGTTTCAAAATAAAGCATAAAAAATAGGGCCGGGGGCGTAGCACGGAGGTAAAACGCCTCTGCGTTCAATCCCCGGTACCGCAAAAAAAAAAAAAAAAAAAAAAAATAGGGCTGTGGGTATAGCTCTGAGGTAGAACACCCCTGGGTTCAATCTCTAGACACACACACACCCACACACCCACACCCACACACCCACACCCACACACCCACACCCGAGGGCTGGGGGATGTAGCTCAGTGGTAGAATGCTCTTGGGATCAATCCCAGACCCTCCCCATAAAATAAATAAATAAGTAGGGCTGGGGTATAGTTCTCATGGTAAAGTGTTCCTGGATTCAGTCTCTTAATACTGGTCAGGGAGAACCTCAAAGAAAGAATGGAAAGCTTTGATGGCAAGTGGGCTTTTAGGAAACAGTGGAAAAAAAGAATAGTTAAGGGAAACTGTAGGGCTTATAGACTGACTGAGAATAGTAGTGCCATTAACAGAAATTAATTGGATTAGTTAGCAGAACTATTTTGATGTCTTAAGAAACATTGACTACTGTGTAAAGGCACCAGATGGAAGTATCCAGTAGGAGTTATCTAGCTAGAGTTAAAAATACTGGATTGGGGTCGGGTGTGGTGGCGCACGCTTGTAATCCCAGTACTTGGGAGGCTGAGACAGGAGGATCCCAGGTTCGTGGCCAGCCTCAGCTACTTAGTGAGACCCTGTTTCAAAGTAAAGAATAAAAAAAATAGGGCTGAGGGTGTAGCTCGGAGTTAGAATGCCCCTGGGTTCAATCCCCAGTACTGCAAAAAAAAAAAAAAAATACTGGATTGGAGCTGAGGAAAGAGGTACAGTAGAGATTTGGGAATATATACATTGAGTTGATAATTAAAACTACTAATTCTGGATTTGGTAGGGTGCTGATGGTTATGAAATTATTTCGGTTGATAATTGAAGTGTTAATTGGAGCAAGCAGTTGAAGAATCTAGTTAAAAAGAATCAATACATATTATAATTCTTCAGGAATAACTTAGATTGTAGCAGAGGGTGATGATTTTTTTTTCTGTGGTACCGGGGATTGAACCCAGGGGTGTTCTACCTCTGCGCTACACCCCTGGCCCTATTTTTTATACTTTATTTTGAAACCGGGTCTCACGAAGTTGTGGAGGGCCTCACTAAGTAGAGAGAGAGAGAGAAACAGGGAGAGAGAGAGCGAGAGAGCTGAGGCTGGCCGCGAACCCGGATCCTCCGGTCTCCGCCTCCCAAAGTACTGGGATTACAAGCGTGCGCCACCACGCCCGGCAGAGGGTGATGATTTAAAGATCATTTTGGGCTGGGTGTGGTGGTCTTACCCCTGTAATCCCAGTACGTGGGTGGCTGAGACAGGAGAATTGCAGGTTTGAGGCCAGCCTCAGCAACTTTAGGGAGGCCCCCAGCAACTTAGTGAGACCTTGTTTCAAAATAAAAAATAAAATAAGGCTGGGGGTGTAGCTCAGAGGTAGAATGCCCCTGGGTTCCATTTCTAGTAAACACACACACACACACACACACACACACACACAGAAGAAAGATCATTTTGGGGAGCTGGAGGAAGATAGCCATATGAAGAGTGAAAATGTAGAAGCAAAGGTAGAGGATGAGACCCTGAGGGGGAATGAATTACAGAAAATTCCAGGACAGAACATGGGAAAGTACCCACAATTTGGGCAAAGAAGAGGAGCTTGAGACTGAAGAGGTCTTGAGACCGGAAGGAGCAACCAGAGAGCAGAGTAGAATCATGTATCAAGAATCGTGTGCAAGAATGTGCAGAGTAGAATCATGTGTCTATACAAGGTAGTTAAGTGTCATTGCCAAAGAGAGGATAAGGACTTGGGTGGTGGGTTATAGGATTTGGTACATGGAATTTTCTTGACTTTTTTTCTTTTTCCTTATGGTCTTCAAGAGAGCAATTCAGAGCGTAGAATGCATGGAGGCTTCCTGAGTCGGGTGGAAGAATATGGAAGCAATGAATGTAGGAATTGTATTAAGAAGTTTAGTTTAAGAAGGAAGAGCAACTCAAGGGAGAAAAAAAGGAAGAACAACTCTTACTCCAAAACTGGAGGCAAGAAGTAACAGATGGATGAAAATATAGCAATTTAGAAGCTGCAAAGAGGATTACAGGTGGAGAAGGTGTGATCTAAGAGAATTTTGTGGAATTGAATATTTGATAGGATTAAGGATTTAAATATGAAATTGACTTAGATTAGTTAATGAGATGGAGAGTTGTATTTAGAATAAATCTGTTATGGAAGATTTCAGGGCTTTCTGGTGGTGCTTAATACCCTGCGTGTGTGTGGAGAAAACATGATGAGGATTGTCTTATCTCTGGGGAGATGCATAGAGAGTCTAATGGAAGGTCATGATAGTGTGAAATGGCTGATGGACATGTTTAAATTATGTAGGGAACAATTGAAGCTAAATGGTGGTAAGTTAGGCATGGTGGTGCATGCCTGTAATCCTAGTACTTGGGAGGCTGAGACTGGAGAATCACAGGTTTGAGGTCAGCATACAGTAACTTAGTGAGACCCTGTTTCAAAATTTAAAAAAAGGAGCCGGGCGTGGTGGCGCACGCTTGTAATCCTAGTACTTGGGAGGCTGAGACTGGAGGATCCGGGTTCGCGGCCAGTCTCAGCTACTTAGGCCCTCCGCAACTTCGTGAGACCCGGTTTCAAAATAAAGTATAAAAAATAGGGCTGGGGGTGTAGCTCGGAGGTAGAACTCCTCTGGGTTCAATCCCTGGTACCGCAAAAAAAAAAAAAAAATAAATAAATAAAAGGGCTGGGGGTGTAGCTCAGAGGTTGAATGGTTTTGGGTTCAATCCCCAGTAGCACACAAAAAGAGTTTGAAGCTAAATGGTGACAGTGTAGGCATATAGCTGGGTTTGGTGGTGCAAGCCTGTAATCCCAATACTTTGGAGGCTGAGACAGGAGGATTGCAGGCTCGAAGCCAACTTTAGGAAATTAGCAAGGCTCTCAGTAATTTAGCCAGATCCTTTTTCCAAATAAAAAATAAAATAGGGCTGGGTGTGTAGCTGGGAGGTAGAATTCCCCTGGGTTCAGTCCCCGGCGGCAGCAGCAGCAGCAGCAGCACCACCACCACCACACACACACACACACACATACATACATACACACACACACACACGTATAACTAGAATATAACATGGTGGTTTTTAATAAAAGGGGTCTTTAGCCAGGCGTGGTGGCGCACACCTGTACTCCCAGTATGTGGGAGGCTGAGATAGGAGGATCACTGGTTCAAGGGTAGGTAGCCTCAGCAAGTAGTGAGACTCTAATCAACCTAGTGAGACCCTGTTTCCAAAAAAAAAAAGGGCTGGGGATGTAGCTAGGAGGTAGGATGCCCCCTGGTTCAACCCCTAGTACCACCAAAAAAAAGGGGGGGTCTCTGAAGTTAGCACTTCCAAGTGATGGCCTGTTTTTCAGTATGTATGTGTGACTAGCTGAGGTTCACATGCTGGTTTTAGGAGCTGAGGAAGGTCAGGATATAGACAGTTATTCAGCATCATGTTGAAGTCATTGAGAATAATGGCTGAACATGAGACAAAACAATTGAAGTCATTGGGGGAAAAAAGATAGAGTACCCTGAAGTTTGGTAGATGTTGCAGAAGGAATAGTTTAAGTGAACTATTCAAACTGCAAAGCAGTTTTTAGTGGTAGAGTAACAGTGGGAGTGGCCCTGGGGAGCTAGAAGCAGTAAGTCCTTTTATCAGGCTGAAGGTGTAGGAGAATGATAGCGCTAAGACATGAGAGAAGCAGGTTTTCCAGGAAAAGCGAAGCTTGAGATGGGAGGAAGTGGTAATAACAATTCAGGCAACAGGTGATAAAAATCCAAATTGTTTTTTTGGGGTGGGGTTTGAGAGAAATAGATGGATTGTTACATTTACCAGTTCTTTCAGTCTCTTTATAAAATATACCTGCAGAATCAACTATTCATACGTAATGTACCAATATCAATTCAGTACTCTGCCGCAGAGCTTCACCCCCAGCCCTTTTTTATTTTTTGAGACAGGGTCTCTTTAAGTTGCCCAGGCTGGCCTCTAACTTGTAATCCTCCTGCCTCAGCCTGTTGAGTCGCTGGGATCAGCAGGCATGCTCCACTGGGCCCAGCTTTTTTTCTTTTTCTTTTTCTTTTTCTTTTTCTTTTTCTTTCTTTTTTTTTAATCTTGAACATTATAACTGTAGCATTTTTTTTTTTTTTGCGATACCGGGGATTGAACACAGGGGCGTTCTACCTCCGTGCTACACACCCGGCCCTATTTTTTATACTTTATTTTGAAACCGGGTTTCACGAAGTTGCGGAGGGCCTCACTAAGGAGAGAGAGAGAGAGAGAGAGAGAGAGAGAGAGAGAGAACTGAGGCTGGCCTTGAACCTGGATCCTCTGGTCTCCGCCTCCCAAAGTACTGGGATTACAAACGTGCGCCACCACGCCCAGCATAACTGTAGCATTTGAATCCATCTGCCACATACTTACCTTCATTGTTGATATTTGAGATCTAGATCAGGCCTCTTTGGCTTACATTTTTATTCCCAAACTTTAGCTTGTCTAGTTCTATAATAGTGTTCATTCTTGTTAAATTTTGTCTTGTACTACCAAAGACTTGACTCTCTAGTGTGTAACTATGACTGGTTGTGGTCCCAGCAACTAACATTTTTAAACCATTAAGGGACCAAAACTGTATGATCCAGGTATAATTTACATTTTATATTTCCCATTTCCTCTGGGAAAGATTACTTTCCTATTTTCTGTGTTCAGGTCAGAGTTTTTTTTTTTTTGTGGTACCGGGGATTGAACCCAGGGGCGTTCAACCTCCGAGCTATACCCCCGGCCCTGTTTTTTTATACTTTATTTTGAAACCGGGTCTCACGAAGTTGCGGAGGGCCTCACTACAAGTGTGCGCCACCACGCCCGGCCTCAGATCAGAGTTTTTGATATTAACTCACGTTTCAGAGAGAGAGAGAGAACATATGTTAAGGCAGAACCATGACCTGACAAAGAGAAAAATATGACAAGGCATAAAATACATAGTGTTGATGTTCCATCCTAGTGTAGCTTTGCTTTAGGAGTCTACCATCTAGCCCTGGCCATTCAGTTTTTTTTTCTTCCTTAACTTCTTCATCTAGTCACTCACCAAATTTAATAAGAAGACTCAAGCTGGGCGTGATGGTGCAGGCTTGTAATCCCAGTACTTGGGAGGCGGAGACCGGAGGATCCGGGTTCACAGCCAGCCTCAGCTACTTAGGCCCTCCGCAACTTCGTGAGACCCGGTTTCAAAATAAAGGATAAAAAATAGGGCCAGGGGTGTAGCTTAGAGGTAGAATGCCCCTGAGTTCAATCCCCGGAACTGCAAAAAACAAACAAATAAACAAAAAAAACAAAATAAAGGATAATAAATAGAGCCGGGGGTGTAGTTCGGAGGTAGAATGCCCCTGCTACCTCAAAAAAAAAAAATCAAAGTTTGAAGGCCCAGGGAAGTCACTTTGCTCAACTCAGAAACTTTTTTTTTTTGTGGTACTGGGGATTGAACTCAGGGGCATTCTACCTCTGAGCTACACTTCCAGCAATATTTTATTTTTATTTTGAAACAGAGTCTTGCTAGGTTGATGAGAGTCTTGCTACTTGCTAAGGCTGTCCTTGAACCTGCGATCATCCTGTCTCAGCCTCCCAAGTACTGGGACTACAGGCGTGCGCCAGCATGCCTGGCTCTCAGAAAACTTGTGTGTGTGTGTGTGTGTGTGTGTGTGTGGTGCTTGGGGTTGAAGCCAGGGCCTTGCACATCTTAGGCAAGCACTCTACCACTGAGCTACATTCTCATCCCCCTCAACTCACACAACTTGGCTGTGACATACAGCAGCCTTGCCTGATGTGGTCTAGAATTGTTTCCAGGACCTGCCTCAAACATACCTAGGCCTTGTGGAGCTGGGGGTAGGTTGGAGTCATCTTCCTTGTAAATGTGAGAAGAGCCAGTATTCAAGAGATTAGAATGAAATGTGCACTTGGTTCTGCAAGGTTCTCTATATGTGTTTGTGTAGATGTGTGTGTGTGTGGATACATATGACAGTAGAGAGGATTTGTTCATTTGGTTAGATTATATATTATTCTTTAGGGAAATTAGCCTGGTAGTTTTGAGTGATTCAAATGAATTGTTAAAAAATATTTAGAAAGATTTTGGTCAAGCTGGGTGTGGTGGCGTACGCTTGTAATCCCAGTACTTGGGAGGCTGAGACCAGAGGATCCGGGTTCGCAGCCAGCCTCAGCTACTTAGTGAGGCCCTCTGCAACTTAGGGAGACCCTGTTTCAAAATAAAGAATAAAAAATAGGGCTGGGGGTGTAGCTCGGAGGTAGAATGCCCCTGGGTTCAATCCCCAGTACTGCAAAAAAAAGAAAAAAAAAAGAAAAGAAAGATTTTGGTCAGATTATTGGGGACAGGTTTAGGAAATGGATTTTTTCAGTCGAGTACTGGCTTTTCTGGATTAGTTTCACAAAATTTGAGGGCAGTCTGGGGCAAATTTGTGTTAAGCTGCAAAGTGTTCACTTTGAGGAATGAGAGAGCAGGCCAGAAAAATGCAGTGTCAGAAAGTTATTCATGAATTGATTTGGTAGGAGCTGATAAAATTATAAAAGTTTCGGAGAGAGTTTTGAATAGCTAAGTGGGGGATATCGTGGAAGAGATTTTATGAAGTTTGTTAGTATTAGGAAAGTAAATTTCAAGAGTAAAATGGAAAGGTGGTTTAGAGAAGAATTTTCTTTAGGGAGAAATACAGCTCGCATTAAAAACAGGCAAGGGCAAGCTGAAATGAGTGAATGAAGGTATGGAGAAGTAAGTGTAAGAGGAAGGATTAAGTTGCTCAAAGTCTTTTATAGTAAGGCGGTGTGACTACGAGACTGTGTTCTGGGGCGTTTGTGTCGGATCCTGCTTTTGATGACTTTTACCTAGCATAATTAAGGGTCGTGGTTTCCTTAAGAAGCTGGTGGGGTCGAGGGTCCCGCGGTGGGCTCCCGGAGCCTGGCGGGCTCGGACTCCGGGACTTGGGGGCCGGGCGGAGCCGAGGTGAGCCTGGGGCCTCGGGATCGGGACCGGGACCGGGACCGGAGCCGCGCGCTCCCGGGCGGGGGAGGCGGGCCTTGGCGCCGGGGCTCACGCCGCCCTCCGCGCGCGCGTCCCACGGACAGCGGCTCCTTTTGTTGTGTGGAGCGCGGCGCGGCGCGGCGCGGCGGAGCGTGGGGGCGCGCAGGCGTGGGGGCGCGCAGGCGTGGGGGCGCGCAGGCGTGGGGGCGCGCAGGCGTGGGGGCGCGCAGGCGTGGGGGCGCGCAGGCGTGGGGGCGCGCAGGCGTGGGGGCGCGCAGGCGTGGGGGCGCGCAGGCGTGGGGGCGCGCAGGCGTGGGGGCGCGCAGGCGTGGGGCGCGCGGCGGGCGCAGGCGCGGGGCTCGGGCTTCCGGGTCGGCCCGCGCGGCGGGAGCGCGCCTCGGACACGCTCCCCAGCCCCGCTTTGCAGAGCTCTGCCGACGCATCGTGCTAACCGTGCGGGGGCTCCGAAAAGGTCACGCCGAACTTGGTCTACTACACAAGTGCTTTTTACTTACACTCAAGAGCAAAAAAAAATGTTTGCCTCTGTTCTTTATATTGACTGCGCTAGTAAAACTTGTATATTTAGTGGTAAGAATGGTCCTAAGGCCTTTCGAGAATTAGATTATAGGCCAAACTTTTGCTCTCCAGACTTTGTGAAATACTTCTTACAGTGCGGGGAAAGAAATACTAAAAGCTGAAGTTAGGATATGCAGAGTTGAAATTCTTTCGTATATTTATTTTACATAATAATTATGACTTGTTTAGTGTGCATATAGAATTTTGCAAACCTAAGCACGTTGTGATTTAGAAAAACTATTTCTTATTAATTTGATAGAAAGCAGTGGTAAAGGCACCACACAGTTTTGAAATTTCAAGCATGTTAAAATGCTGCTATAAATAAAATCCTATTCAGATTTTTAGATTTAATAAATCTAAAAATATGTTTGCAGTTGTCTTTTGGTTGTAGCAGGTAGTCCTGGGTTTCTTTGTGCTTGTTTCTGGGCAGATTTTTAGTATTGTCAGCATGATATGGTTATAGAACCTTAACCTGAGTGAATAATTTGCTTGAGATTACCAGTCTGTTTTGCAGCTGGGAATAGACGCTGGGTCTCTTATTCCCAGTCTGGTGACCTATCCAAGAATAGACTAATGAAACTGGGTATTTGTCTGTTTGGAGGAAAATATGGCCAAGTTGGTTTTATAGTGTGTATTAAGAGCTAAACAGTTAGTGTAGGAACGTTTAATTTTCTCTTGAAGTGTTTAATTTTAAACATAATATCTCTGCACTGGATTTCTTTGGCTTTTCTTTAAAAACATAAAGGACTTGAGGATATTCCTCAGTGTTTCTTTAAATGGGATTTGTACCATATTTACATTTGATTAAAATAGATGCTTATGGTATTTAACTGTGGGTGGATGTGTATTTCACGTGGGTATTCTCAGTGGTTAGAGAATAGCAAATGATTTGAGAATGTTTAGCCTCCTTGAAAATGCCAGGGAGAAGAGAAATTATGTTAATTTCATTAATCTTGGCTTAAAACCTTTGGACCTCTTTCTTGAGGATGCTTAATTAGCAAGGTACAGATAGAATACCTGTGAATTTCCCCCATAGTTTTGTATACTACATTGGCCACATGCAAGAATATTTGGTTAACTTTTTTTTTAAATTGGCCTCATACAAACGAGTTCCTTGCCTTTTTATAGTATCTGAGTTGCAATTGGACATTTTTGTTCTGTTAAACATTCCTACCCTTTCTTATGCCTTTCCTTCTATATCACAAAACAGAAACAATTTTCCTTCCCATCTTTTTTTTTTTTTTTGGTGGTACTGGGGATTGAACCCAGGGGCTTTCTACTTCTGAGCTACACCCCCAGACCTTTTCTTTCTTTCTTTCTTTCTTTCTTTCTTTCTTTCTGTCTGTCTGTCTGTCTGTCTGTCTGTCTTTCTTTCTTTCTTTCTTTCTTTCTTTCTCTTTCTCTCTCTCTCTCTCTCTCTCTTTCTTTCTTTTTTGCAGTACTGGGGATTGAACCCAGGGGCATTCTACCTCCAAGCTATACCCCCAGCCCTGTTTTTTATTCTTTATTTTGAAACATGGTCTTACTAAGTAGATGAGGCTAGTCATGAACCAGGATCCACCGGTCTCAGCCTCCCCACCCCGGTCTCAGCCTCCCAAGTACTGGGATTACAAGTTTGTACCACCATGCCCGGCCTCAACCTTTTATTTTGAAACAGGGTCTCTCTAAGTTGCTGAGGGCCTCGCTAAGTTGCTGAGACAGGCTGCGAACCTGTGATCCTCCAGTCTCAACCTCCCAAGTACTGGGATTATAGGCGTACACCACCACGCCTGGCTCTTCCTTCCTATTTTTCTTTTTTGGTGGTACTGGAGATTGAACCCAGGGGCTCTACCTCTGAGCTACATCCCCAGCCCTATTTTATTTTAATTTTTGAAACAGAGTCTTACTAGGTTGATGAACATCTCACTACTTGCTAAGGCTGTCGTTGAATCTGTGAACCTCAGTTTCAGCCTCCCAAGTACTGGGATTACAGGCATGCACCACCATGCCTGGCTTCCTTACCATCTTGATTTTTTAATCTAATACTATGGTTCTCAAACCAGAGGTGATTTTGTTGATGTCTGGGTACATTTTTGATTGTTTTGCTTGGAGACTACTGGCTTCTGATGGATAAATGCTAAACATCTGTGGTACACAGGACAGCCTCTATAAGAAAGAAATTATGTAGTGCAAAATGTCAGTAATGTCAGTGTTGAGAAATCCTGATCTAATATATTGAGAATAACATTCTTCCCAATAGTTTAAACCTGAGACTTATTTGTAATGTAATTAGTATCTATATCATATATGTTATGAATCTTTTTCTAAAATTATCATTAGAAAGATCATGGGTCAACGGTTATAAAGTATATTAGAACACAGGATTTTGGAGCTGGAAGATTAACAAGTGTAACTCCTCAGTGTAACTTCCTCAGTTGAGGAAACAGAGTTTCAGAAAGACTTAAGGTCCTACAGGTAATGCAGAGCTTGTCTTTTGTTATTTCAATGATTTAGTTTTAATTTTCTCAGTTAAAATTAATTATAATCATGTTACTGAGGGGAAGAGTATTATATGATCTATGCTTGGTACATAATTAAGTTTAGTCAAATTAAAAACTTTAAATAATTGCATTGTGATAAGTATTCTTTTTTGGTAATTTTCAGTGAGATGGGGGTCTCACTAAGTTGTACAGGCTGGCTTAGAACTTGCTTCCTGCCTCAACCTCCCAAGTAGCTGGAATTTCAGGAGTACGCCACTGCACCTAGCTTTTTGCCCACTTTCTAATCAGAATATTTGTTGTTGTTTTTACCATTAAGGGTGTGTGTGTGGGGGGGGCACTGGAGATTATAAACTCAAGAGTGCTCTGCCATTGAATTACATCTCCAGCATTTATTTATTTGTTTGTTTATTGTGGTACTGAAGATTGAACCCAGGGGGTCATTCTACCTCTGAGCTAAACCCCCAGCCCTTTTTTATTTATTTATTTATTTATTTATTTATTTATTTATTTATTTATTAGTACTGGGGATTGAACTCAGGGGTATTCTACCTTTGAGCTACACCCCCAGCCCTATTTTTTATTCTTTGTTTTGAAACAGGGTCTCACTAAGTTGTGGAGGGCCTAAGTAGCTGAGGCTGGCCACAAACCTGCGATCCTCCTCTCTCAGCCTCCTAAGTTCTAGGATTACAAGTGTGCGCCACCATGCCCGGCTGGATTTATTTCACTTAAACATGATGTTCTCAAGGTTCATCCTTGTTGAAGTTCCTTTTTCTTTCCTTTTTTTTTTTTTTTTTTTTG
>PVJS01061162.1:0-11061 GCA_004027185.1 Glis glis | reverse complement strand
TGGGTGTGGTGGCACACGCTTGTAATCCCAGTACTTGGGAGGCTGAGACTGGAGGATCCGGGTTCGCGGCCAGCCTCAGCTACTTAGTGAGGCCCTCCGCAACTTCGTGAGACCCGGTTTCAAAATAAAGGATAAAAAATAGGGCCGGGGGTGTAGCTCGGAGGTAGAATACCCCTGGGTTCAATCCCCGGAACCGCAAAAAAAAAAAAAAATTGCTGAGGCTGGCCTTGAACCTGTGATCCTCATATGTTAGCCACCCAAGTACTGGGATGACAGGTGTGTATCACTGGTTACTGCATCTTATAGATGAGGAAACTGAAGCCCTGAGTGGCTAAGTGACTTCCTGAGGGTCTCAGCCATAAGTGGCAGAGCTAGATTTGAACCCAAGTTGTCTGACTGGAGTCCCTGTTCCTGCTTTGCTCTGCAATACCTGAGCTCCTGGGCTCCACCCTGCAATCACTGGGATGCTTCCTCTGCTCCTACACCACAATCACAAGTCTCTGCAGCCTCCCAGGCAGCTGACCTCAGGCAAGTTGTTCATCTGGGATGACCACCAACCCTCAGCAGGCCGGAGGAAGACACAGAAGATGACGCGCGTAGAGCGCTTGGCACGGCGGCTAGCTTAGTGCACGAGCCCAAGCGACCACAGTGACCGCCACTCCTGCGGGGGATTAGGCCTGCGTGGTAATAGTAATTTCTTGCTCATCTCCATGCCCTCTAAACTCCAAACGTGTCAGAGGCTCAATAATGTCTCATGATTTGAGCACTTCCTTCCAACTCACTTTTACAGAAATCCCAACCAACGTCTGAACCCGCTCTGGAACCTGGGAACAAAAGGGCAGCGAACTCGAGGAGGCAGATAATCCAAAAATAATTGATCCCAGGTCGTGGAAAGCATTTTGTTTACGGCAGCGGGCTGACCTTCCCAATTATCGTCTGCTTAGGCTAACGTTACAGCCTGCCCTCCCCAGCAGACTGGATCGCCACGCGCGATTGCCACAGACCTACAGGGGACAGGACATGCCGAGACTGGCTGAGAGGTGACCCGAGGCACAGGCAGCCTGAAGAAAGACCCCTGATGGGACCCTCGGCTCCAGGAGCACCACAGGATGCTCATCATATGCTATATCCAGGACCCTAGTTTGCTATCTGCAGAGCTCAGATACATTTCTATAAAAAAGTGGCTGTTTATAAAGTGCGTCAGAGGCAGGATCTGGTCGGCAGACAAGCGAGGGTCTAGCCCAAGTGTACATCATTAGATCCTGAAAATCCTCAACCCTTCATGGACCCAGTCTGGCCTCGTAATGAATGCTCACGCAATTTCTCTGTGTGTGTGTATATGTGTTTTGTGGAACTGAGGATTGAACCCAGGAGTATTCTACCTTTTTTTTCTTTTTTGCGGTACTGGGGATTGAACCCAGGGGCATTCTACCTCTGAGCTACACCCCCAGCCCTATTTTTTTTTTATTCTTTATTTTGAAACCAGGTCTCACTAAGTTGCGGAGGGCCTCACTAAGTAGCTGAGGCTGGCCGCGAACCTGGATCCTCCGGTCTCAGCCTCCCAAGTACTGGTATTACATGCATGCGCCACCACGCCCGGCTTGTATTCTACCTTTAAGCTATACCCCTAAGCCCTTTTTAATTTTTTTCTGTGTGTGTGGTACTGGGGATTGAACCGAGGGACATTCTACCTCTGAGCTATACCCCCAGCCCTTTTTATTTTATTAATTGGAAACAAGGTCTCACTAAGTTGCAGAGGGCCTCACTAAGTTGCTGAGGCTGGCTTCAAACCTGTGATCATCCTGTCTTAGCCTCCCAAGTACTGGGATTACAAGTGTGTGCCACCAAGCCCACTCCTGTTTTAAATTTTGAAATAAGGTCTTGCTCGGTTGCTGAGTCTTGCTAAAGATTTGAGGTTGTCCTCAAATCTGCGAGCCTCCTATCTCACCCTCTTAAGTACTGGGATTACAGGCATGCGCCACCATACCTGGCTTGCTCAAGCAATTTGAGGGAAAGAGTTGGATCTTTCCACTTTTGTATTCATGAGAAAACTGGCTTCAAAGAAGTCAAGCCACTCGCCCCTGGTCCCCCGCCTATCTCCAGCACTTCACCGGCACCTGGCCAGGCCCTTTCACTGTGAAGTGGGGAATTGCCCAATCCCCACAGGGCTTTCTGGGAGACCCTACCCCAACCTCACCTGGTGAACAGGTGGATCTGGCATCTTGGGCCTCTCTCCCACCCCTTGAAGAACAAAGGTCATGCCAGCTCCTAGGTTTTCCAGGTCTCTAGGAAGGAAGCCCTCTGGGGGCAGGAAGCTGGCGGTGCTGACTCACAGGCCAAGGGAGGCAATCCAGGAAGCTGGTCATCCTGTTGCCATGGCGTCAGGCTGCCTGGCACCCCTTCCTCTCTCA
Organism: Glis glis; assembly: GCA_004027185.1. Classification (NCBI taxonomy): domain Eukaryota; kingdom Metazoa; phylum Chordata; class Mammalia; order Rodentia; family Gliridae; genus Glis; species Glis glis. The sequence goes on along the minus strand of PVJS01061162.1, from coordinate 8,650 downwards.
CTTAAGGACTGGGTGTTGCAGTGGAGGTGGGGCATGGCCAAATCCCCACACCCAGATCTTTCCCTTAGAATTCTAGCTCCGGGGCAAATGTGGTTAACCACTGCCCTAGAATGGAGGCTGTCATGGGGTTCAGCCCTTCCCTGCCTGCAAAATTTGTGGGACTCCATCAGTGGGAAGCCTTCTCCACCCAGGCTGGGGAAAATGAAGGTCCCCAAGCGACGGGTTGGGGGGGTGATCCAAGGCCCACCCAATGTCACTGCCGCCCCAGTCTCCCAACTTCCCCCTGTGTTTTTGGCAAAAGGAAGAAGGATGGTCTTCTTTGGGAGGAAGAGAGGCAGAAAAGTGTCATATATATATATATATATATATATTTTTTTTTTTTTTTTTTTGGTACTGGGGATTAAACTCAGGGGCATTCTACCTTCAAGCTACACCCTCAGCCCAATTTTATTTTTATTTTGAAACAGGGTCTCCCTAGATTGATGAGAGTCTAACTACTTGCTGAGGTTGTCCTAGAACCTGCAATCCTCCTGTCTCAGCCTCCCAAGTACTGCGATTCCAGGTGTGCACCACCACACCTGGCTCTGCATATCTGATCTTTACATCTCCTGGGGAGATAAGGGGCTAGGGGCAGCTAGGATCTATGACCCCAAGGAAAAAGGAAAAGGAATCCCGTCATCTTGAACCCAGAGGTCTGCAGGGAAAAGCGCTCACTGGCGGCTCCTTCCACCCTAGCTGTAAAACCTTCCTTGGTTTCAAAGAGAAACATTTTTGCTCTATTTCTTTTGTGTGTATGTGTGTGTGGTACTGGGGATTGAACCCAAGGGCGCTCTACCTCTGAGCTACACCCCCAGTCCTATTTTGTTATTTATTTTGAAACAGGGTCTATGTTGTGCAGGGCCTCCTGTTGCTGAGGCTGGCCACAAACCTGCGATCCTCCTGTCTCAGATTCCCAAGGACTGGGATTACAAGGGTGCGCCACCACGCCCGGCTAAGAAACCCTGTTTCAAAATAAAAAATAAGCTGGGCATGGTGGCACACGCTTGTAATCCCAGTCCTTGGGAGGCTAAGACAGGAGGATCACAGGTTTGCGGCCAGCCTCAGCAACTTAGTGAGGCCCTCCGCAACTTAGTGAGACCCTGTTTCAAAATAAAGAATAAAAAACAGGGCTGGGAGTGTAGCTCGGAGGTAGAATGCCCCTGGGTTCAATCCCAGGCACCCCTACCCTCCAAGAATCAAAGGATTGCTAAGGAGTGAGTTTAAAAGTGAGGGCATCTAGCCAGGTGTGGTGGCGCACGCTTGTAATCCCAGTACTTTGGGAGGCAGAGACCGGAGGATCCAGGTTCGCGGCCAGCCTCAGCTCTCTCTCTCTCTCTCTCTCTCTCTCTCTCTCTCTACTTAGTGAGGGCCTCCGCAACTTCACGAGACTGGGTTTCAAAATAAAGTATAAAAAATAGGGCCGGGGGTGTAGCATGGAGGTAGACCGCCCCTGGGTTCAATCCCTGGTACCGCAAAAAAAAAAAACAACAAAAAAAAAGAAGTGAGGGCATCTACACGATGCTTGCCACATAGTGAGTGGTAAAAGTCAAGTAATCTTAAGAGATTCTGCAGGCGCAAGGCATAGCATCTGGGACTGACAAAACAGAATTCCATCACTTTGGCCTAAACTAAAAACTAGAGAGCCACCCTTTTTCTCTCTCTGATCTCAAGGGCTCTCTCAATTTCATTCTCAAAAGTCAGAGAAACTTTGGAAGAGCAGTCTTCAATTATCAGTTTAGAAACCAAGGTCCAAGCCTGGCATGGTGGCGCATGCTTGTAATCCCAGTACTTGGGAGGCTGAGACAGAAAGATCGCAGGTTCATGGCCAGCCTCAGCTACTTAGTGAGACCCTCTGCAACTTAGTGAGACCCTGTTTCAAAATAAAGAATAACAAATAGGGCTGAGGGTGTAGCTTAGAGGTAGAATGTCCCTGGGTTCAATCCCCAGTACGCCAAAAAAAAAAAAAAAAAACCAAGGTCCAGCCAGGCATGGTGGTGCACACCTGTAATCCTAGTACTTGGGAGGCTGAGACAGGAGGATCCCCGGATGGAGGACAGCCTCAACAAGTAGCAAGGCTCTCAGCAACTTAGACCGTTTCAAAATAAAAATAAAATAGGGCTGGGGTATAACTTGGAGGTAGAATGTCCCTGGGTTCAACCCCAATACTACCAAAAAAAGAAAAAGAAATCAAGGTCCAACCGGATGTGGCAGCACATGCCTACAAACCCAGTACTCAGGAGGCTGAGAGAGGAGGATCACAGGTAGGAGATTAGCTTCAGCAACTTAGCAAGACCCTGTTTCCAAATAAAAAATAAAAAGGGGCTCGGGGTATAGCTCAGAGGTAAAATGCTCCTGGGTTCAATCCCCAGCACAAAAAGGAAACTAAGAAAGAAAGAAATCAAGGTCCAGCTGGGTGCGGCGATGCACACCTACGCAGGAGGCTGAGGCAGGAGGATGGAAAGTTTGAGGTCAGCCTGGGCAACTTAATGAGACACTGTCTCAAGATAAAAACAAAAAGGGCTGGGGATGTAGCTCCGTGGTAGAGCGCTCTCCTAACATGTGAGGCCCTGGGTTCAATCCCCAGTACAGAGAGGGTAAAAAAAGAAAAGAAAATTAAAAGAAAAAAGAAATCAAGATCTAGAGAGGGAGAGTGATTTGCTTGAGGTCACACCGGCAGCAAGGGGCACAACTGGACGGCCGCTTCTTGACCCCCAATCTCCTGGTCTTGCCTCGGCGGCGCGGTGCGCTCTGGGCTGCGCTGCGCTAGCCCACTTGTTTGCAGAACACAGGAGACCTAGACACACTCCCTTCCCAAGAAAACACCAGGGCGCAGCCACTCCCTTCCTCGAGGCCCAGAGCTGAGCTCACTGAGGGGGAGGCTGGAGAGCTGGGGGCGGGGCAGACCCCATTCACACCGGCTGATGTCACTGCTAGCGATAATGATGTAGTTAGTGCCTGCCTCAGAGAAACTCCAAGACTGGAGGCCTGAAGGTATTCCCAGACCCCCAACCTCACCTTCTCACCCCAGCCTCTTGGAACCAGCGGGGAGAAAACCATACAAGAGCCCGTTTAAGGGGAACGTGTCCCACCTCCTCCCCCACAGCCAGAAACCGAGGGTGGAGGATGGTTGTCAAACTCCCGGGCTGAGGCTCTCGGAAATTGTGGCGGAAAAAAATGGGTATCAGGAAATCCCCTCTAGTAGCTGATCAAAGAACATGTCCAATAGCTTCTGGCTGCAGGTGTGGGGGCACAGGACAGCTCCAAGGTCTTCCCATCCCACCTGCTGACACCTGCGCCCCAACTGCGCCGGCCCCTCTGAGTCCCTCCTTTCCCCCTGGACACACGCAGATCTGCCTTCTTCCAGATCTAACTTCGGAGACGCATCCTTCTGGCTGTGCCCCTCCTCCGTTTGCTGCACCCCGCTTGCCCATCTGAAAGCACCCGAACCCCCAAGCCTGGGCGTCTGCAAGGCTTGTCACCGCCCCACGTCGGGTGTCCCTGGTCGCCCGCCTCTGCTCATGTCCGGCGCCTCTGGCCCCCTTCCAGCGTCCACGACGACTGCTCCCAGCTCTTCCCCTCACCTCGGCCCGCCCAGCTCGCTCCCCCGCGGGGCCCGTCGGGGCTGCGGGCGGGAGCGGCCGGGGCAGGAGGGGGGGAGGGCAGCAGCCCGAGCTCACCATGGCGAAACCGGAGAGCAGAGCCGAGGTCCTGCTGGAGGCTTTGAGCTTGGCGCGGCTCAAGTAGAGCTTGCGCCAGGACAGCGCCTGCATCGAGTGCTCGTTGAGGCTCATCACCTCCGAGTAGCTCTGGCCGATCCAGTCCGGGTAGCTGACCGCGGCCGGCGGCGGCGGCGCCCCCGAGGGTTCCCCGTCCCCGCTGCGGCGGCGGCTCCGGCGGCTGCCGCTGGTGGTGCTGCCGCCGCTCAAGGGAAGCTCCGGGCTGCTGTTGCTCGGGGGCGGGGCGGGCTCCGGATGCATGGAGCACGCTGCAAAGGCGCGGGCCGGCCCGGGCGCCTGCCAAGGCAGCGGCCCCGGCCCCCGCCGCACCTCCGCCGGCCCCCCACGCGGACCCGGCCTCACCCGGCCGGCCGCACAGGACGAACAGGAGGTCGAGGAAGCGAATGCAGACCCAACTCGCAGGCCCGCCGCGCCGTGCCGCTCGCCAAAGCCCCGGGCTGCAGCGACGCGAGCCTGCGCGCGGGCCGGCGTCCCGTCCCCGGCCCGGACCTCGGCGCGCACCGCGATTGGCCGCCGCCCGGGGTTCATTTGCATACGCCCCGCCCACTCCGACGCCCCGCCCACCCGTCGATGGGCGGTGCTGGTGCGAGTCACGTGGTCTGCCGCTTCAGACAGCACCGCCCACCGTCCCTGGCGCGCTGCCGCGGGTGCCCGCACCTCTTCCTGGAAGTGCCCCTTGCCCGCAGGCCTCTCCGCGCTCCCGGCGCCTCCCATCTCCGCAGCTGCTCCGATGGCCCTGTTCCCGGAGCTCCGACTCCTGGGTCCCGCCGCCTGAGGTCACCTCTAGGCGCCTCCTGACGCCCGTTTCCCCCTAGGAACAAGGTCGCGCAAGGGCTGTTGGAAAAAGAGCAAGCCAAGGTCTGGAGTTCATTCAATCAGTGTTTATTGAGCGGCTACCGGGTGCCTAGGGCAGGCAGGTCGGCTGGTGAACAAGAAGAAGAAAATCCCCTGCCCCTCCTGGAGTTTCCACTCTAGTGGAAGAGACACACAAACAGCAACGAGTACAGTATAATAGTTCGGAAGGTTGTAACTGTGTAGAAAAAACAAAGCAGGGTAACGTACCAGGATACCTGAGTGGTACCCACACTACCTTAATTTTAGAATGCAAGGGGAGAGTTTTTTCTATCAATTGCTACTGGAGGTTGAACCCAGAGGCATTCTACCTCCAGCCCTATGTTACTTTTTATTTGGAAACAGGGTCTCGCTAAATTGCTGAGGCTGGCCTCGAACATGCATGCAATCCTCCTGTCTTGGCCTTCCAAGTAATAAGATTATCAGCGAGTACCACCACGCCTTTAATTTTTTAGGACAGCGATTTGTGTGTGTGTGTGTGGGGGGGGTACTGGGGTTTGAACCCAGGGGCATTCTAACTCCTAGCTACACCCTCAGTCCCATTTTATTTTTATTTATTGATTGATTGATTGATTTTTTGCGGTACCGGGGATTGAACCCAGGGGCGTTATACCTCCGCGCTACACCCCGGCCCTATTTTTTATCCTTTATTTTGAAACCGGTCTCACGAAGTTGCGGAGGGCCTCACTAAGTAGAGAGAGAGAGAGAGAGAGAGATGAGGCTAGCCGTGAACCCGGATCCTCCGGTCTCTGCCTCCCAAAGTACTGGGATTACAAGCGTGCGCCACCACACCCGGCTTTATTTTTATTTTTAAACAGGGTCTCACTAGGTTGCTAAGAGTCTCACTACTTCCTGAGGCTGTCCTTAAACCTGCAACCCTCCTGTCTCAGCCTCCCAAGTACTAGGATTACAAGCGTTTGCCACCACATCCGGCTAAGACAGCGATTTTTTGTTTTGTTCACAGTTTTCGCTTAACATTTGCCAACGTCTGACACGTATTGGACTGGGCAGTACAGATAAATATTTTTGGAACGAGTGAATCCTCAAACCCATTCAGATTCATAATCTGTGTACATATTATGTGCTAAGGATTCAAGGAAAATGATAAACTCCATAGAATCTTATATGGGGGTGGGGGGTTGTAGACAATGAACACATTTCACTACTTTATGACTATGCCACATTTGGGCTGAGATCCGAGCCAGCAAAGCAGAGCCAGGGTGTAATTCTGTAAGTCCCTAAAGCAGGGATAGCTGGCTGTTGGAGCATCAGAAGGCCAATTTTGCTGTGGGACAATGCGGGGACAAAGCTGGGAGTGGGAAAGAGTGCTGGGCTAAAGAATTATTATCTAGGATGTCAGCTCTGGGGCCCTTTCCTGTCGGTTTCACAGATCTGCTTGCTCCCCACATTCAGAATACCGTTTGGCACATAGTAGGCACTCAAGAAATAGTTATCGAGTGAATAAATGTGGGAGAAGCAAGAATAAGCAACAGAAGTAGCCCATCAGCCATTCACCAGCCTGTGGCATTCCAGGTCTGGCACGTGACATTCAATGCTTGCCACCACTAGAGGGCACCACGCCACCCAACCACAATGTGGGACAAAACTCAAAGCCCCCTTCCAAAGTTTCTGGAGGCCGGGCGTGGTGGCACACGCACCCTTGTAATCCCAGAATTTGGAGGGTGAGACCAGAGGATCTGGGTTCGCGGCCAGCCTCAGCTACTTAGTGAGGCCCTCTGCAACTTCGTGAGACCCGGTTTCAAAATAAAGGATAAAAAATAGGGCCGGGGGTGTAGCGTGGAGGTAGAATGCCCCTGGGTTCAATCCCTGGTACCGCAAAAAAAAAAAAAAAAAAAAGTTTCTGGGACTTCCTGGGAGATGTTCTTCTGTGTTCTTATGAAGATTGGGAACTTGGAATTTGAAATTTCACCCCACTGGAAATGTTTCTCTGGTGGACTTTGTACTTGTTACGTCTCCCACTTACCATCTGTGTCTCATCTCAAATATCACCTCTGAGCAGGTATGGTGGTGCACGCTTGTAATCGCAGTACTCAGGAGGCTGAGACAGGAGGATTGCAGGTTGAAAGGCAGCCTTAGCAATTTAGTGAGGCTCTCAGCAACCTAGTGAGACCCTGTTTCCAAATAAAAAAATAAAATAGGACTAGAGACGTAGCCCAGAAGTAGAAGGCCCCTGAGTTCCATCCCCAGTACTAAAAAAAAAAAAAAAAAAAAAAAATATCGCCTTCAAAGAGTGACCTTCCCTCTCTACCTAAGTGGCCCCTGCATGTCCTCCCTTCCTAGCTCTGTCACTAGGGCATCTGAAATCCTCTAGCTTGCTATGTGTCGACCTCTCTGTCCCTGTCCCCTAGTAGCGCATGATCATCCTGAGTCGGGTCTCCCAGTAGAAACAGGTTCAGTGAGTTGGGGCGGTGGCACACGGCTGTGATCCCAGTACTTGGGAAGCTGAAACAGGAGGATCGCAGGCTCCAGGCCAGTCTCAGCAACTTAGCAAGGCCCTCAGCTATTTAGCAAGACCCTGTTTCAAAATAAAAAAGTAAGAAGGGCTGGGGTTTAACTCAGAAGTAGAATGCCCTTGGGTTCAATCCCCAGTACCAAGAAAAGAAAGGGAGGGAGAAAGGAAGGAAATGGTTCAATAGATAAAAATGATGAAATGTCCTGGGTTCAGAGAAAGCCACAGCTGAGAGCCGGGCGTGGTGGCGCACGCTTGTAATCCCAGTACTTTGGGAGGTGGAGACCGCAGGATCCGGGTTCACGGCCAGCCTCAGCTCTCTCTCTCTCTCTCCCTGTCTCTCTCTCTCTCTCTACTTAGTGAGGCCCTCCGCAACTTCGTGAGACCCGGTTTCAAAATAAAGTATAAAAAAATAGGGCCGGGGGTATAGCGTGGAGGTAGAACGCCCCTGGGTTCAATCCCCGGTTCCGAAAGAAAAAAGAAAGAAAGAAAGAATAAACTGGATGCCATGGTTCCCGCCTGTAATCTAGTACTTGGAAGGCTGAGGCAGGAGGATCGCAGGTAGCCAGGTGTGGTGGCGCACACTTGTAATCCCAGTACTTGGGAGGCTGACACAGGAGAATCTGGGTTTGCGGCCAGCCTCAGCTACTTAGTGAGGCCCTCCGCAATTTCGTGAGACCCTATTTCAAAATAAAGAATAAAAAATAGGGCTGGGGGTGTAGTTCATAGGTAGAATGCCCTTGTGTTCAATCCCCAGTACTGCAAAAAAAAAAAAGGAGGATTGCAGGTTCGAAGCCAGCCTCAGCAACTTGGTGAGGCTCTCAGCAATTTAGCGAGACCCTGTTTTCAGATAAAAAATAAAAAGAGCTAGGGATGTAGCTTAGAAGTAGAACACCCCAGCCGGGCACGGTGGCGCACGCTTGTAATCCCAGTACTTTGGGAGGCAGAAACCGGAGGATCTGGGTTCGCGGCCAGCCTCAGCTCTCTCTCTCTCTCTCTCCCTGTCTCTCTCTCCTTAGTGAGGCCCTCCGCAACTTTGTGAGACGCCGTTTCAAAATAAAGTATAAAAAATAGGGCCGGGGGCGTAGTGTGGAGGTAGAACGCCCCTGCGTTCAATCCCCAGTACCGCAAAAAAAAAAAAAAGAAGTAGAACACCCCTGTGTTCAATCCCCAACAGCACACACACACAAAAAAAATTTTTTATAAAAAGGGCTGGGTGCCAGGCGTGGTGGAGCACACTTGTAATCCCAGTGCTTGGGAGGCTGAGACCGGAGGATCCGGGTTTGCGGCCAGCCTCAGCTACTTAGTGAGGCCCTCCGCAATTTCGTGAGACCCGGTTTCAAAATAAAGGATAAAAAATAGGGCCAGGGGAGCCGGGCGTGGTGGCTCACGCTTGTAATCCTAGTACTTGGGAGACTCAGACAGGAGGATCGCAGGTTCAAGTCCAGCCTTAGCTACTTAGTGAGACCCTCCGCAACTTAGTGAGACCCTGTTTCAAAATAAAGAATAAAAAATAGGGCTGGGGATGTAGTTCAGAGGTAGAATGCCCCTG
>PVJS01061161.1:0-11059 GCA_004027185.1 Glis glis | reverse complement strand
CAAAGTTAGAATAATATATATATATAATATATATATATATATTTGTGTGTGTGTGTGTGTGTGTGTGTGTGTGTGTGCGTGTGTTACTGGGAATCGAAATCAGAGGCATTCTACCTCTGAGCTATATTTTTTTTAATTTTGAAACAGTATTTCACTAAGTTGTGGAAGATCTCATTAAGTTGCTGAGGCTAGATTCAAACCTGTGATCTTCCTGTCTCAGTCTCCCAAGTACTGGGATTACAGGTGTGTGCTACCATGCCCGGCAAGTTAGAATAATTTGAACAACAGAATAAAAAATGTTGGATTAGCTGGGCATAGTGGTGCATGCCTGTAATCCCAGTACTTGGGAAGCTGAGACAGGAGGATCGCAGATTTAAAGACACCTTCAGCAAGTAGTGAGACTCTCATCAACCTAGCAAGACCCTGTTTCAAAACAAAATTTTAAAAATGGGGCTGAAAGTATAGCTCTGAAATAGAATGCCCCTGGATTCAATCCCTAGTACCATACACACACACACACAAAGTTGAATTATAACCTAAAGTTATAAGTATATATGAGTCCATACTGATATAAATAATTAAAATAATTAAGTAATGGAGAAGACAGAACTCTCTTTAGAATTCCAAATAATTTACGTGCATACTCTATTCTTGAAGATGGAACAAAACTCCTCACTGGTTGAGTGTTTGCTGGGCATAATAGTGACTTCCTTCCAAAGAATGCAGTGTGGAGAGAGGGGAGGGACTTTTTGATGGAGAGTCCTGACAAACATGACTTCAACTAAATGATCAAGGTCAATGTCAACAGTGCTAGATTATGTCAATAGCACATACCATTGATAAGATGTGATAAAAATGAGGTTTCACCCTTGAAATCTTCCCCAACCCCAAGGGAAAAACACAAGCCAAATTCTAGCAATGGGATATTCTACAAAATAGGTGACTGGTGTTTCTCAGAATTGTCAATATCAGCCAGGCATGATGGTGCACGCTTGTAATCCCAGTACTCGGGAGGCTGAGACAGGAGGATTGCAGGTTCGCAGCCAGCCTCACCTACTTAGTGAGGCCCTCCGCATCTTAGTGAAACCCATTTTCAAAATAAAAGAATAAAATAGGGCTGGGGGTGTGGCTTAGAGGTAGGATGCCCCTGGGTTCAATCCCCAGTACCACATACACACACACACAAAAAAAGAATTGTCAAGATCATCAAAAATAAGAAAAGTCTGAGAAATAGTCACAGTAGAGTCAGTGACACCTGAGACATGGTGACTAAATGTTAGGTGCTGTCTTAGATGAGGTCCTGGAACAGAAAAAGGACATTGGGTAAAAAGTAAGGAAATCTGAATAGAGCAGAGACATTATAATATGTGGCAAAATTGGGCCATTAACTATAATCAATGTACTATAATCTTATGAGATGCTAATAGGAGAAACTAGGTAGGAAATATATGGAAACTGTACAACTTTTTCTTCAAAAAAGTTTATTAAATTATTAAAAGGGGAGAGATAAAAAATTTATTTAAAGACATCATAAGAATTCAAGTAACATATATACCAAATGTAATGTGTAGACCATTTATAGGAGAAATATCACTATTTGAAATGTGTATTTATAACATCTATTTATAATGAAAGTATCATTCTTAAATTACTAGTACAGCACATATAAGTTTAAAGTGATATATTTCTACTATAATTTCCAGAGATTGGTAAAGGGTACCACCCATTTTACGCTATGCGGTCAGATAGTCATACGTACTGGACACCGTCTTTGTAGGGAGAAAGTTGCCTCAGACAATACATTGCAGGAGTGGGTATGGCTGTGTTCCAGTAAAATTTTCTTTAGAAAAGTTGGCAACAGGCTATGTTCGGCCTAACGGTGATCTCTGATGTACATTATAATTTGAATGTTAGTTTAAAATTAGGCTCGGATTATATCAGTGATTTTTTTCAAGCTATGTTTTTTAGGATCTTAAAAGTTTCTTGGACAGGGCACTGGGGACAGAATCATTGATGCGGCAACCTGAACAGAGATCAAAATATGCTCATGTTGCTTCTAATTGAGAAGGCTGTAATGTTATACATGCCTTTTTACATACAGAGGCTCTCTGTGAGGGTTTGTTCAGGAGGTAGGAGAACCAGCTCAATATCATGCTGATGGGCTGAGGTTCTCATCCCCCACACCTTGCCATCTGTATGAGCTTGGGCCTGTTTCTTCTAGTAGAAACTGTAAAAAAAAAAACTAAAACACTATGAGGATAATAATAATAATAATAATAAAGCTTCCATATGCATCAGGTTGTAATAGTAATCAAGTGAACATTATATATATCAAGTGATATGTATATAATGAGCATTATATATAATATATTATATTATATATTACATATTATATAATATTATATATCATATACTAATATTATATATAACATTATATATTATATATTACATTATATAATATTATGTATTATATTATACATAATATATAATATATTATATTATATATAATATATAATATATATTATACAATATAATATAATATATTATATATTATATATATTATACATGGGAAAGGGAGAACCGGGAAGACAGGCGTGTTGGCAGAGTCACAGCGGCACAGGACAGATCAGGGTTGAGCTGTGGCTGGGCAGAGTGGAAGCTCTAACCACAGGAGCTACGAGTTCCACAGCAGAAGCAGGTGTCCTCCACCATCTTCCATCCACACTCGGACAAACACATGAAGCAATGGTGGGCATTGTTTTGTTGTTGTTGTTGTTTAGAAAGAGATCACCAGGTGATTTTCTACATCTGCCATGCAGCCTGCCACTTTGCATTCAATTTGCCTGTTTTATGTTGTTTTCTCCTAATAAATGTCCTCAGTAAAACACAGGACGAGGGCGCTTATTTTATAAGGATGCTTGTTGAATAACTTAACTATTCTAAGGGATGCTAGAAAAGACTGGAGTGGGGGCCCAGTGGAGAATAAGCATCGATATACCTTAAAATGACAATATTCCCTAACACAACACGAAGGGATGACGGTTCATTCCTATGTCCTACAGGGAGGAATCGTTGTGTCAGATGCATTTTAGAGAGGAGTCTGGAGGTAGCTTCAGAAACCAGGTAGGATTTCTATAAGCCTGGAGGAGCTGAGCCATCTGGCTGGGAGAAGAGTATGAGCAAAACCCACAGACATTAATAACCGACCACCTATAAGAAGGAGTGTTTTCAGGCAGCATGAAGGGTGATGTTGATGTGATGAGTAAAGGGGCTGACTCAGAAATATGAAACTAAAGGGCAGGGAGAATTTTAATTTTGAAACAGGGTCTCGTTAAGTTGCTGAGGCTGGCCTTGAACTCATGATCCTCCTGTCTTAGCCTCCCAAGTACTGGGATTACAAGTGTGCACCACCACACTCAATAAGATATTTTACACTAATTTTTCTTACTATATCTTTGAACTCTGGTGTGTATTTTGTATATGCAGCACACAGCAGCCACAATGCCTGTGTTCAGTAGCCTCATGTATCTAGTATGGTGTGAGCAAATACCCACCGACATTAATAATCTGTATTATTAAATTAAAAACCTAATTCAGTAGTCTATATTGAAGAGCACACGATTAGTCTTGCTACTCCGTGTATGATCTATGGATCAGCAGCATCATTACCTAAAGCTTGTTAGAATGCAACATCCTGGCCCTCACTCCAGATGTCCTGAGTTAGAATACACACTTGAATAAGGTCCCCAGCTGACTCAGGTGCACATTAATGTTCGAGATGGCTGCTCTAAATAACTAAGAATAGAGTCTCTGAAAACACTTGCAGAACGAAGAGACATAGGAGTTCTCAAAGAAAACCCAAGAAGGGCAATGTTGAAAAAGTAATGGAGATGACTTCTGAAATCAGGAAGACAGCAGTGACACAGGAAATTTGAAGAGGAGGGTTAGAATTGAGAATCATCATTGAGTAGTTTCAGGAGAAGGATAAAAATAACTTGAACATAAAAGGATTAAGAAGAAAATATTGGGCCATAAAGTGAGTTTAGATTACTTCCGGGCAACAAAAAGGAATGGTATCACAGATGCGAAGGTTATCATGGTATATTAAAAAATAGCACATCATCCAAGAAGTGGTCATAGGAATTTTTCAGCCTAGTTATGAAGGGCTTATAGCGAATGTTTATCACTCCCTCCCGTGCTCATCCTCCTGCCCTTCATAACCCAGTTCAAACAGCGATGACTCTGATCACATGGTAACTTTGGAATACATTTGGAACAATTCTGAACTTTTATTATTGAAAAAATGTTAATGTGGATTCAGAGCTAAAAATGAAAAATGATCCTTTTTAGGCTGCTTAATTGAACGCCTTTCTGCCTGTGCCCCTGCTTAGTGATGCATGTTAAGGCTGACAGAGGCTGAAAAGAGAGGTTTGCAGTTCTGGAAATGCTTCATGACTTCTGCAATCACAAAGTATTTATTTAATTATAAGGACATCTCTTACTTTTTCTGGTGAGCTGGTGAAAGAGTCCTCTATTTTAATTTTGATTCAAGAAAACATAAATGCTTTTAATTGAAACATCAATCGTGTATTAAGATTCAAATGAGCCCATTTTATTCTGTGAGCAGAGATTTTGTTGTTGTTGTTGTTAGAATGGGTTTTCCAAAAAGTGTTTGGTTGATTTATCCAAGTGAATGCTTTCATGTCTAAAGAAAAGCCTAGATATATGGAACCATGTATTCAATTTCATATGTCCATAATCAGGTCAGTATATAGAACATAATTGGCACTAAATAAATACTGCAAGGATAGATAGCAAGATGAATGTGTCAGTGGCCCTGCACAATGGTTTCCTCTTCTTATAGTTGATCCCCAAGCAACTGATTTCAGTTTGCTTGGTTATTTTGAGGAAATTAGCAAATTATTTCAAATGAAACCCCTCTTTTACCTGTTTTTTTTTTTGTTTTGTTTTGCTTTGGGTTTTTTTTTTTTTTTTTTTTTTTTTTTTTTTTTTTTTTTTTTTTTTTTTTTTTTTTTTTTTTTTTTTTTTTTTTTTTTTTTTTTTTTTGTACTGGGGATTGAATCCAGGGGCATTCTACCTCTGAGCTATACCTCCAGCCCTTTAAAAGAATTTTTCTTTTTTTGTGTTTGGAACATGGTCTCACTACGTTGCTGAGATTGGCCTCTAATCTTTGATCCTCCTGTCTCAGCCTCCCAAGTATTGGGTTTACAGGCATGCGCCACCTCAACTGGCTAGTCTGTACCTTTTTTAAAAGCTGAAGTTGACCATTTAATACTGGTTGATATAGTCAGGTGTTCATTTGTGTGGAAAAAAGCATAAAAATAAACTGCTCATTATGAATCATGTGGAAATGGTCTCATATGTCCTTAGACTATACTGTTCTCAGGAGAAAATAAAAAAGTAACCTTTTAAACAATTTTATACTATATTCCTTTTGTCCTTTATTATAAAATTCATTCTTGTGTGTGTGTGTGTGGTGCTGGGGATTGATCCCAGGGGCCTACCATCCTCGTGTCCCAGCTTGTACTGGGGTTACAGGTGTGCACCGCCCTGCCTGGAATAAGACTTGATCTTATTGTGGTTCAAGACTCTAGTCATCAAGCATTTGTGGAATATATACTCTGTGCCAAGTTACTGTGCTAGGCCTCAGGGCAAATATAGCTACAGAAGACTGTTTCTCAATGCACCTTCCTTTGGGTGAAACTGGTATACAACTATTAAATAATCAGGTTATAAAAAGTGTAATCATAGACAAATGAACACAGGACAAGAGAAGCAAATCAAGAAGACCATAAATTTTGACTGGATAATGAAGGAAAACTTCAAAGTAGGGGATACTGTAATTGAGCCTTCAAAGATGGAAGGCTGAAAATGGAGAAAGAGGATTCCAGACCAAAGAATCACAAGTTCAAAGGTGTAGACAGAAGATTCCTGTAGGGTTAGTGAGAATTAACCTGGGGCAGTGTGTGTGGATGATGTTGTAGGAGTGTTGAGAACACACAAGTTCCAGAAGGATAGACGGCAAGGTGGATGTGGGATAGCGTGCATCAAGTATTTCTGCCATGTACAGTTGATTCAAAAACAGTTGCTTCAGGTTTATTGGTTATTTTTTGAAAATTAACAAGTTATCTCAATAAAACCCCTCTTTTTCCTGTATTTGGTTGATTACAGGTGATCAATAATAAGTTGGGTCTGACTTGTAAAAAGGTTTTGTTGTAGTTTTCTTTTGTACTGGGGATTGAACCGAGGGGCCTTCTACCTCCAAGCTACACCCCAGCCCTTTTTATTTTTTGTTTTGAAACAGGGTCTCGCTAAGTTGCTGGCCTTGAACCTGTGATCCTCCTATCTCAGCCTCCCAAGTTCTGGGATTACAGGTGTGCCCTCCGCACCCAGCAGGAAATATGGTTTTTAATCTGTGGGATATGGGCAGCTATCAAATGTTCTCAGTAGTGGAATGATGTGATTAGACTTGGTTTTCAGATGATGAATTTAAACAAGTAGAACTTACTGCAAACAGGAGAAGTGTGCAGTGGTAAAAATTAAACCAGAAAGACCACAGTGAGGATGGAGAGGAGAGAGACTATGGAACCAGGATTGGCACGACATGAGATAGCCAGATGTTAATATATGAAGTGAAAGGGTGCGGCAGATGTTTCCAGCTTGAGGGATGGCGTGGGTGCCGTGGCTATGTCAGATAATGCCACAGGAACCCACCGAAGATCAGTTTCCTACTCTACACGTCTTTCCACGTGGCTCCCGTCTCCCAGCTTCTATCGCTGTCTCTACAATGCAAATGGCAGTTTCTGAGAAAAAAAAATGTATATCTTTTATTCAGTTTTATGTCAACCCTAAACCTGTTTAGCAAGTGATTTGTTGCTATTATCTTTCTCTTTAGCTAAAGCCTGGATCTAAACTGTAGAAATAGAGAAAGCTATTAGATCTCTCATTACTTATCAATTATTCAACATCTCAAAGAAGATTGAAACTATGCTCAGAGACAAGAATGAAATTTTATAACTTGTACCTTTCAATAATGGTTTGAAAAAGTTCACCTCTGTTTCTTTAAATAAAAGAAACAAGAGACAGAAACTGAAATTTTAAATTTCTGCTTTGAAAATTAGTCTGTCGAGGCTTTGGTTTTCTTTAATCTTACCTCCCTAAAATTTTTGGGAATTTAATCACAGAAATGTTATTACTAATTTTGAGATATGGTATCCAGCGAGTCCATTTTACTGAAGCACAATTTATATTTTCTTGCTCTTCAAATGAATAAAATTAAAGCAGAGTAATTTCAGGACCACTAAGGAGTTCATTTCATTCAGTTTGACAAAATATGTAAGTTGACAGGGTATCATCAATATTGTGGGAAAACCAGAAACAATTGCATTCTTAAGGAGAAGAAATCAAATTAATCATTTTTCTTTCTGTTGTTTTGGCCCATCAATTCATGAATTAATTTGCTGAGCTACATTTTCTAAACAAAATGTGTTTCTTTTGAAACATAGTATCTGTGTTCCTGCAGGGCAATCTCTTCCCTTTGAATACTTTCCTAGCTTTGTCGACTGAGCACTTGCTACCAAGTTGAAACTCAAGAATAGAAAACAATTAGTCTCTTAGAAATAAATGCACTCTTGCTGGGGTGGTGGTACATACCTGTAATCCCAATACTTGGGGGGCTGAGACAGGAGGATCACAAGTTCAAGGCCAGCCTCAGCAACTTTGTGAGGACCTTAGAAACTTAGAAAACCCTGAGTTCAATCCCCAGTACCATAAAAAAGAGGGGCAGGGTGGAGAGAGAGAGAGAGGGAAGGAGCTGCAATGTCATTTTTGCTTGGCGATTCCATTGCCAACTACTGGGCTTAAAACACTTTCATGGCTGCTGTATAGAATCGCTCGTCCAACCCCGGGAGCTTTGTGTCATACTCATTTTTTTAGAGCTCCAGCGACTGAGGGCTGACGACATAGTCTCTTTGAAAATGGGTCTGGTACTGTCAGAAATAAATTTCTATGGCATCATAAGAAAAGACACATATTTGAAAGTAGTTCAGCAAGGCTAATTTTACTTTTTTGCAAAAAGGGATCCTGCCACCAGTAAGTCAGGCGTGCAGGAGCAGCATGGCGGAACACTGCTGGGCATTTTATTTTCAACACCAGGCTTCTGTGCTGTGCTCCTAGTGGTGGGAACATAGACTCACACTCCAGCTTGGAATGAGTACTGGAAGCAGACCACCCTGGTTAAAAACCTGACTCTGCAGGTATTCAGACTTTCTGAACATAATTCTCTAATTTTTAAAATTAAGAAAATAATACCTACTTCAAGGGATAATCAGGAGGGCTAAGCAAAATATCTTCCTTACAGAGGACGTGAGTGGACATTTACTCTCACAAGGGTTTGAGGATAGATTATTCAGTTTTATCAAAATATGATAACCCTAACTTGTGATCTGTGGATTTTTCTAAGATGCCTGTAGTTGTGAACAGAAAATTGTTGTGCTTCTGGTCTCATAAGACATTTTATTCACAAATGTCCTGCTATCCAAACCTGATTTTACTTCTGTCTGTAAATCTCTTCCTTTTCATTATTAGCCGAAGAAGAAAATCTCACAAAACTTATATTTATAACAACTTAAATTATGTGGGCATGATTAATTTGTCTCAGGTAAAGATATGGATTAGTTGAACAACTAAAAATCTGAATAGCAGAAATCTAAAGCATTATATAGGAAGGAAAATTAGTTTTAGCAGATAAAAATTTAAATAACAAGATACCTCATTTGCAGTGTAGAATAATGATTTAGTAATAAAGTCATTTAATACTACCTTAACTCAATATAATTGATTAATATTGAAATTTCAAAAGTATATTATTACACTAAACTGCCATTTTACTGATATATCTAATCTTATTTTCTTGCCTAATGATTTGAATCCTGATATAAAGACCATATGATCAGCTGGGCATGGTGGCACACCCTTGTAATCCCAGTATGTGGGAGGCTGAGACAGGAGGATCACAGGTTCAGGACCGGCCTCTGTAACTCAGTGAGACCCTCCAAACTTAATGAGAACCTGTTTCAAAATAAAAAAATAAAATAGGGGTGGGGGGTGTAGCTCAGAGGCAGAATGCCCCTGAGTTCGATCTCTAGTAACACACACACAAAAAAAAGCTCCAACATATAGGCATGGGTATAAAAAACGTCCTCAATAAGACCCCAAAGGCACCAGAAATTAAAACAAGGATTAATATGTGGAATTGCATTAAACCAAAGAGCTTCTGTGCAGCAAAGAAAACCTTAAGAACCTTTAGAGAGAGCCGACAGAATGGGAGATCTTTGCCACCTACTCCTCCAATAGAGGACTAATATCTAGAATATACAAAGAACTGAAAAAACTTACCACCAAAAAAACAAATAACCCAAAAATCTTACCACCAAAAAAACAAATAACCCAATCAAAAAATGGGCAAGTGAACTAAATACAAATGGCCAATAAGAATATGAAAAATGTTCAACATCATTAGCAACCAGAGAGATGCAAATCAAAACTACTCTGAGATTTCACCTAACCCCATTTAGAATGGCAATCATTAAAATCACAAATAATAATAAATGCTGGCAAGGATATGGAGTAGTAGAAGCTCTGATATATTGTTGGTGGGATTGCGAATTAGTGCAACCACTTTGGAAAACAGCATTGTAGGTCCTCAGAAGACTGGGAATGAAAATGTGAAAATGAACCTACCCTATGACCCAGCTATACCACTCCTGGGTATCTACCAAAAAGAATTGTAACCAGACTACCATAGTAATAGCAGCACAGTTCATAATTGCCAAACTATGGAATCAGCCTAGGTGTCCATCCACAGGTGATTGAATTACAAAATTATGGGATATATGCACAATAGAATTTTACTCAGCCACATAGAAGGACAAAATTATGTCACTTGCAGGGAAATGGATGGAACTGGAGAATATTATGCTAAGTGAGATTAGTCAGTCACAAAAAGTGAAAGAGTGGATATTTCCCCTTACATATGGAAGCTCGGGAGAAACTGGGACACTGGAGGGACTCCAGACAAAGGAGGAGAAGCCTTAGTCGAGTGAAGGAGGGGACCTAACTGAGGGAGGCGGGAGCAGCGAGAAAACTTGAAGAGGGAAACACTGCAGTAAACATGATGTACATACACAAATTTATCAATGCTAATCACAGTGTCCTGCACAGGAACATGGAGAAGGAGAGGGAGCGGGGTGAGAACTGGGGTGGGCTCACCGATTGCTTTGTGCATGTACACCTCTATCACTCTGAACTTCATCATGATGTATGATTATAATGCACCAATAACATAAAATAAAAAAGAAGACCATGTGATCAAAAACATTATCCAGCCATAGACAAAATTTTGCTTAAGGCAGACATACTGTGTTAATTCTTTTCTCTGTTGTAAACCAAGTTTCCATTCATCTAATTGTACAATTTTTGACAAAAATACTATACCCATGATAAAAGGGGAAATAGAATTTTCTTTGTCTTTTTCTTCCTACTCTTTCCTTTCTGTTTCTTCCTTTCTCCCATCCTTTCTTTTTAAAAAATTTATCCTGTATTTCAGTGTCTATAAAAGATATACTAATCTCAAATCTAATGAGAATAATAAGGTATAGAAGATACTATCCTTGATTTTAATTAATTTATATTTTGAAAGAAGAGAATGTTACCGATTGACTGACAGGTATAGGCAGATAGATAATTTTGATTGTGTATGTGTGTAAGACAACACAAAGAAGAGCAGTGTCTCAAGAAACTAATTGTAACAGCACATTTATTATTAAAAATAGAAGTAAGCTGGGAGTGGTGGCGCACGCTTGTAATCCCAGTACTTTGGGAGGTGGAGACCGGAGGATCCGGGTTCACGGCCAGCCTCAGCTCTCTCGCTCTCTCTCTCTCCCTGTCTCTCTCTCTCTCTTTCCTTAGTGAGGCCCTCTACAACTTCGTGAGACCCAGTTTCAAAATAAAGTATAAAAAAATAGGGCTGGGGGTATAG